>VOQJ01040382.1:0-13031 GCA_015052665.1 Apistogramma diplotaenia | reverse complement strand
ACACAACACACGCACGCACGCACGCACGCACGCACGCACGCACGCACGCACGCACGCGTGTAGAGAGCAGTGGAGTCGGCGATGTTGGTGTTAAAAGGTCGTTTTTCCACATGATGTAAATCCGTTTCAGAGACGGGAACGTTAGCGCTGCTGGTGCGGGTGAGATGCTCTGCTAACACACAGACATCTGAACGCTGCAGAGTTTCAACGAAACATTGACATTTCTGCAGGATTTTTTATAATTGGATTTTTCGAGTTGCTCGATGAATCATTACAGTCCTAGTGTGTTGTGTAATCGTGAAGGTAGATGTTGTATATAGTTGTACACAACTTTGTTTACTAAATTTGTGCATAGGTCTTTGAAAAAAGCATGGGAAACAATTTATAAAGTGAAATGCAAAAATAATAATATATATATGAGGCATGAATGTGAACATCTGCTGTTCAAACTCAGGCCTCATTCCGCCTCATTCTGCTGTAATGGAGTTTTCCTGCTGTGTACAGTTGGCTCACAGCACACTTGAGCAGAATGGAATCACTCAGCTGTCCTCGCTGTCTGCTTTGGGCCAGTACGACGGTGTTTGGGCCAACAGGACCCTGCAAGGCCTTCTGGCCAATGAAATCCTTCCAACAGAACAAGGTGAGTTCAGGGCATGTTTAGGGCTACACCCACACTATTAATGAGTCTGTACTTTTAATTATGATGATGATGATGATGTGATAGTATTAGTAGTAATGAATGTTCTATAGCACCTTTCAAGACATAGCTGCAATATGCTTTATAGAACAAAACAAGGTTAATGGTCAATAGTATCCACACAGTTAAAATGAACATGTCAAAGAAAGGCATAAAAACCTGATGAGTGACATTATCGGTTCAATCAAAATGAATAACAAAAGATTGACTGTTTATGTAAGTTTGAGAGAGTTTAAGAGTAAATACTGAAGTTGCCAACCTCAGTTCTTGGGGTGACTTCAAATCATCAGGCATCAACAGCTGCAGGAGCAATTAGACTAAAGTTACTGGTATGCAGTAGTGACACGTGGGCCACCTTATCTAGCCCTGGTTATTAGCTTTACCAAAAACATGTTTGAAGTATCTTAAAAGAGGGTGTCTGTGAAGAGTCTGCCCCACATTTTGAATTTCCATATGTGAGCCTGGCGTCTGACAGAGAAGTGCTGTTGGATGATGTGACCCTAACAGAGAGCTGATGGGAGCTTTCAGCGAGGAGCAGAATTACACATTTGGTTCTGGGTTTGACAACAAACAGCGCAGAGAAGCTAATATGGGAGAAATGTGGATCTTCTGACCAGGAAACTGTCTAAGAATGAATTACCGTGCTTTTGGGACTAAGTCGCTCCGGAGTTTAGGTCTCAGCAGCTCTCTCGACTATTAGAGGCACTTTGTGGGAAAATGTATTTGATAAAATAACAGACATTTCATCTTGAAAGGCAATTTAAAATAATAATGAATTGGAGAACAACAGGGCGAATCGGCTAACGCAACACATTCAGTTACCTGATGCATAAATAACCTACTTGCCTGGTATGTTCACATAAGTTATTCAGATAACTGTAGAATAAAGAACATGCTAACCTGCTTACCAAGCCATCAGCTCACTCACTGAACTCTTCATCCTCTGTGTCACATAAACACTCCGGAGGTAGACGAGCGCCGCTTTGGCTGGTCGTCCGTTGCAGTTCCAGTTATTCCAGTCTTTCTGAATCCCAGTAGGATGGTTTCTGTTAACGAATGTGTGAAATTATATAATGTGTTGAGCTGGGTCGCACAGCTGGGACTTCTCTTTAGCTTTAGGCATATTTATTGAACATAAAGGCTTCATAACCACGTCGCAGGCCAAGACGACACAGTCACAAGTAGCACGCTAGTTTATCAGCATCATATGTGATCATATTACTCAGATGAAAGAAGGTCGTCTTGACTTTTCCAAGATTCCTGCTATTAGAGGCCAAGCTAATAGCAGCTATTTTACGTATGTGGCTGGACACCATGGTTTAGAGATTTAAGTTAAAGTACAACAAGTGGAAATGTTAGAAACTTGATTTTATGCATCACCAGCTTCAGTAATTCTTTAAATGCTTTTCATAAAGAAAATATAAATTGACACCAAACATAATAACAAAATATTAAAAATGCACCTGTATTATTTCAGTGGAGGGATTCTTAGCCCAGGAGGGGCTTGTGCTGTTGGAGATGAGAGTGAAGCAGCTGATGAAGGACAAACAACTAGCGAAGGCTGCACTGCTAGCAAAGACCTGCTGCGAGTACCCGGCCTTCAAAGGGACTGGTTCTTTCAAGCAGATGTATCTCGTCTGCCTCTGTGGTACTTCAGGACGGGATCAGCTCATGGAGGAGGTAAGCATCATCGGGTAGTTCAATATATTAACTTACAGTCTAAGTTAATAAATGTATTTCCTGGTACACTTTTGCACAAAGAAACACTGAGTCTACTGTTTTTTGTTGTTCGATTACACTTTGCTTGCTTGCAGCTGTAGATGTGCTTTTCCATTGTATTAGTGTGTTTGCACGCAGGAGTCTGTTCTAGAAAGCAGGTTTAGCACCAAAAAGTGAGTTTTGCCCCTCAGATGAGGGGAAGTCTGGTTTTTCTGTCCCGTAAAGAGTTCACAGTGAGGTTGCTTTCTTCTTCAACCCTGAGCAGTGTTTCTGACACTGTGGCAAATGCTTAAGTCAGAGTCCAACATTGCAAACAGTCTGAGTCACAGCCAGGCAGGACTGACCTGTATTGACCTGTCTAGACCTGAAAATATTTTAATCAGCGATCTGAATTTGAATGGCTAGAACACAGCTAATTTTCCTCAACACATTAAATCAAATCTTAAAATCTAAGCGTTTCTTTTTCTTCAATAGTAACATCAGAGAAAAGGAAACATTTCAAGCTAATTTAATGAAAATGTTAAAATTTCTTTGTTTGATGTGAAATCAGCAAAAACAGATGTGTTTAGCTTCTTATTCCGTTTCTTTCTTACTTCTCATGAACTGACAGAACATTTCCTGGTGTGTGACGCAGTGATGCACTGTTAGCTCACCTGTGCAGGTCTCTTCATCCTTCACACTTACCTGCGCTGTCAATGACCAGGTCTTTTACCTCACCTGTTTTCAAAGTCCGCTTTTCGTTTGGCCATGTTTTAGGGTTCAGGCTAGCTTAAATGTCACTGTAATAAGTGATGAGCAATGTTGTTATCCGCTGACCATCATCATTAACAACAGGGGAAGAGAGGTTAGCGCACAGGTTGTGACTGTGTGGCAGCTGCTGCAGTGCATAGTGGGATTTGTAGTATAAGTGGTTGGAGAGACATGTAGTGTAAACCAGGGGTCCTCAGTCTCAGGCCTCGAGGGCCGGGGTCCTGCAGGTTTTGGATGCAGCCCTGCTTCAACACACCTGAGTCAATTAGCAGGACTGTGGAGAACTTACCTGCACACTGAGGAGGTGATTCAGACATTTGACTCAGGTGTGTTGCAGCAGGGTTGCATCCAAAAGCTGCAGGACAGCGGCCCTCGAGGCCTGAGACTGAGGACCCCTGGTTTAAATGAAACAAATCTGTAGGAAGCACAGAGTGGTAAACAGGGTAGCAATAATGTACAAGTAAAATTAGATATTGTAAGGTGCAATTGATTCTCAGCTACAGTGTATAATTACAGTAATACATAATACACTGCTATGCCTACTTCCTCATATCCTTTTAACATGTTTCAGATCAAACAGATTTTAATGTTAGGCACCGATAACCCATAAAGTACACAAAGAAGCCATCGGTCCATCTGTTTGTGCAGTTTCACCTTAAGCCATGAAATGTGCCTCGTGTGTCTTTACTCTTCAAAGGTGTGCAGCATGATATTAATATTAGCACACCTTGGCTGTATTTATCTGTATCTGCAGGATTTCAGCCTGCTATTATAATGTATCTTAAATCGTGTGATTATATTGTGCTGTGTGACTGGCTACACTTAAACGACCATTATTAACTGAAATGAAGAAAGTGGGGATTTACCATATCTATCAGCTGGCCTCAGTCACTGAACAGCTGGCAGCAGCTGCTAGTGGAACGAGCCAGTCATCTGTTTATTGAATTATTCCGATGTGTGTACAAAGTATTTGTGTAAAGTCTAGGCCTAGGTCTCTTCTTGTAATAGGTTTTCAAGCCACAGGATGGCGGGCATCACTTTGGTATTGCAAAATTACTGAAAGATGCATTTCAGAACTTGTGTGGGTCAGTATGTAGACATGAGTGTTTCCAGTGGATCTGACGTGCTCTTTTTCACGTCCATCTGTAAAGCTTTCAAAGGAGGACTGCCGTGATGCATTAGAGATGATCTGCAACCTGGAGTCAGAGGGAGATGATGCTGCAGCTTTCACTCTGTGCTCGGCCTTCCTGACACGGCAGCTTCTTCAAAGCGACACATACTGTGCTTGGTAAGTCTGGCTCTGATGCTCACCACCATTTCATAGAGAAATAACTGCAGTAATAGTGATAAAGTTCTAGAATCTATATTAATTTCACAGTAACAAAGTTAAAGTTCATCTAGCAAAAAAGATGTAATTCTCTGTTGTTCCGTATTGTTGGTAATGTAAGAGTTTGACTATTTGAACATGTTTCCTTTCCTCTAACCAGGGAACTCACTCTGTTCTGGAGCAAGCTGCTGAGGCGCCTGGAGCCATCAGAGACGGCCTTTCTTGACAGATGTCGCGAGATGTCTTTGCTCTCAAACACTGTGTACCACATTCTGTTCCTCATCAAGGTCATTCAGTCAGAGGTCAGTGGAAAGTCACCTGCTTTTTGTAGTCCCGTTTTTGGCCCCAGTACAATTATCCTCTAACCTTCATTGTGTGACATTGTCTACCAGCTGCATGTACTGAAGATTCAGGTTTTAACACCTGCTTGCTTGAATGGAGAATAGCAAACAAATGTTCTTTATTGACCCTTTAACATCTAAGCCACAATCCACCTGGACCTTTTTGCTCATTTGTGCAATAAAAGGGCTTCAAAATGTTTCTGCCCGTTTCGAACTGTCGGGATCTGACAGTTGTTTACCGTTTGTTGGAGTGTAAGAACACTTTAAAACGAAGGAGAACCAGAAGGTGGTTTTAAAGACCCCGAATAGTTTCAGAAGAACTTTGAATTTGTTTCTCTTCTCCCCACAGATCGACCATGTTGGCCTGTCAGTGTGCATCGAAATGTGCATCAGAGCTCTGCGGCTGGAGTCAGCTGATGGGAACAGTAAAGCCACTGTGTGTAAAACTATTTCCTGTTTGCTTCCATCTGACCTGGAAGTGAAGCGAGCCTGTCAGCTGACAGAGTTCCTCCTGGAACCCACTGTTGACTCTTACTATGCTGTGGAGACTCTTTACAACGAACCAGATCAGAAACTAGAGGAGGAGGACATGCCCGTTCCCAACTCACTACGATGCGAGCTCTTGCTGGTTTTGAAAACCCAGTGGTCTTTTGACCCAGAGTTTTGGGACTGGAAAGCACTAAAGCGTCACTGCCTGGCATTAATGGGTGAAGAAGCATCAATAGTGTCATCGATTGACTTGCTGAATGATGCCGAGAGCCCCGAAGAAGAGGAGGAATGCATGAGCCTGAAAGAGTTTAATAATGATCCAGACAACTTGGGCAGTGCCACCTATGAACTTAAAGATGTTACAGACAGGAAACAGAAAAACAGAGAAATGAAGAAACTAAGAGAGAAGGGTTTCATATCTGCCAGGTTCAGAAACTGGCAGGCCTACATGCAGTACTGTGTGCTGTGTGACAAGGAGTTTCTCGGCCATAGGATTGTACGGCATGCACAGACTCACCTGAGTAAAGGAATGTATACCTGCCCAATATGTATTCAAGCATTTACCTCAAAAGACACATTAATTCCCCATGTAACATCACATGTTAAACAGTCATGCAAGGAAAGGCTGACTGCCTTGAAAACAAACAAGAAGCTGGCCAATCCAAAAACAGCTGCTCCTGTTATTGCAGCGTTTGAAGCTAAAACACAACACAGTCTTTATGTGAATAGTGATCCCTCAGGGTGTAATGGGGGCGTGGCTTATAGTGATCAGGCCAGTGTGGCTAGGTTTAACCTAGAGTGCAATGAGGATAATATGTGCCCCGTTGGAAAATGCAGGAGGAGCTTCAAATTTTTCAAAAATCTGATTGCACATGTTAGAGCTCACGGGGACAACGAGGAAGCAAAAACGTTCCTTGAGATGCAGAGCAAAAAGGTTGTTTGCCAGTACTGCCGTCGGCACTTCATCAGTGTCACCCACCTTAACGATCACCTGCAGGTCCACTGTGGTGTGAAGCCGTACATCTGTATACAGCTCAACTGCAAGGCAAGTTTCCTGTCTAACACTGAACTCCTCATACATAAAAAAACACATTCTGTGTTCAAGGCAAAATGCATGTTTCCAAACTGTGGAAAAGTTTTCAACGCGGCCTTCAAACTTTATGACCACGAGGCACAACATTATAAAACCTTTACTTGTAAAGTTTTGGACTGTGGGAAGGTATTCCATTCACAACAGCAGCTGGACTTGCACCAGGAGAAGCACACGACTCCAGTAAAGGAAAGTCAGTCCTCTGAGCAGACCTTACGAAATATGCAACCCGGCCTGTCACTTATGGAACGAATGAAACAGGAGAATTCACAAGAAAACTGGAGCGCTGAAAGTGATGATAATCAAAATTATGGAATGCTGCCAGTATCCGCTGAAAGTTTGACATCTTCACAAGATACCTTGGACACCTTAGGGCAGTGCAGAGCCAACCATGTAGATCCAGCTTCCTGCAGTTGTCAGACACAAATGTTAAACAGCTCCGTCATTCAGTCTGTGTGGTCCAATCTGGCTGAAACTGAAAGGGACCGAGATACTTTGGTAGATTATCAAGGAGCGCCCCACCAGAGTCAGGCTGTACCTTCATTTGCAGCCAACTTCAGTAATGTCTTACAAAGCCAACCACAGATGTTCCCTGATATTGTGAAAACTGAAGTTGGTTACAGCTCTAACTGTAACTTACAATTGCCAGTAAAACAAGAGCCAGTGTGTACTAGCAAAATGTTACCAATGCAACTGCCACAGACCTCTGTAGAGCCTGCAGTCATGCAGCCACTCCCTTCAACAGTAAACCCTCAACACCTAACTGGGAGCAGAGCAGAGACCTCTGTAAAGTGCTCACCTAGCACATTTCCCCCTCCAGAACACAGACAGCGCTTTCATTGTGCATTAGAAACCTGTCCAAGGCATTACAGCTCCTACAGGAGTGTTACCAAGCACATGAAAGCAGTTCACCCAGATTTCTATGAGCAGTGGAAAGTTGCTCGAACTAACATCAAAGTAACCTACAGTCCAGCACAGAGTAAATCATCTGTTGAGCATCTCAGTTCAGTCTCACGGCTTCAGAACCAACAAAGCAGTCGAGTTCCCGTTCATGGGGTTCCGAGACAGAATGTTATCCAATCGCCTCCTTATGCCAACAGGAGTAACAGTTTAAACTATTCTAACCTGCATTCGCTTTCTCCACCAAGCCTCACCCAGAATGGCTCAATGCTAATGGCAAATGTTTTGAACCCAATTGTTCTCTCTCAGTTAGGAAGCGAAAGACATCCCATAAGCGACCAGTCTCAAGTGTCAGGCAGTCACAGTTGGCACTCTGCTGGAAGTGAGCAAATGCACAACTGTGGCTCTTCTCAAGTCTATCCGGCTAGTTTGCAAGTGATTCCGCAGATGACTTCTAACAGTGCTGTTGTGCCACTTGGTGTCCCATCCTGCTCCATGACGGGATCAGTAATGGACAGACCCACAGAATCGTTCCAGTCACCACAGAACAGCGGGTCCCAGTCATGTCTTCCCTCATATGTGAATGGTGCAAAGGGACAGTTGCAAGAAACGGATGCCCATCCACAATATACATCACAGATTCCAAGTATTTTAGTCCCTGGTCCCAAGAGCCCAGGCAAAACAGAAACAGTGCAAAATCATGTGCACGTCAGCTTTCCTTCTTCAGACAATCCAGTCAAAAAGAGCAGCACAAGCCAACCTATCAATGGCCCTGTAATCACTGAAGATAAGACACGGCCGAGAAAAAACAAAAGGATCAAATGGCCAGCAATTATCAAGGACGGCAAATTCGTTTGTCGCAGGTGTTTCAGACAGTTCAATAGTCCTAAATCTCTGGGAGGCCACTTGTCCAAACGTACGATTTGCAAACCATACAATGAGTCAGAACTGAATGCAGAGCTGCCGAGATCATTCCTCGATCTTGCTTCAGAACAAACAGTTAGCACCCCTCAGCTGTCTTATAGTCCTGCTACTGTGTATCAGGAGAAGCATCATCAGTCGGTATCAAGTACTTCAGCAGCTGCAAAAGATTTCCCCACTCCTAATTATTCACAAGATAACTTGCAAACATATGGCAGCAGTGAGGCAAATGATGATATTCTTAAACAAATTATGACTGAATCCAATATGTCTGATCTCTTTGTGCACTCACCTGCCCATCGGACAATGTTCCAGAACCCCTGTGTTCCCTTAGGAGCTGGTGAGCGTTTGATGGGTACTTCAGTAATACAGCATACAGAAAATGTTCAGCTGAAGCAGGACGATAACTCGTACAGTACGGCTCATTATCCTCAGCCTGGTATGGATATATTTGCTGGAACTGAGTTTCCTGATCCACTGCTTTCGCAGATCCTCACAGAAAACCCTTCTGCTGTCTGCGGTAATGTAACAAACCACATGACTCCCGGGGAAATCCGCAATGAAGGATATCAGTCTGACATGACTATTAGGACTCCAGGTCAAGATTCAAATTCAGTGACACAAACACGGATACCTGAAAGTCATCTCAGTGCAGCAGCAATAAGCAGCAGTCAGACTGAAGTGCAGAGGAAAGCTTTTGACCAAGATATTAAAAGGAGATTGCGTGAGCAGATTTTGGCTGGCGACCTGCAGCGGCGGAACGGCGTGTGTAACCCTGGCAACAGTGATGCAAAAGCTATTTCCATGTCTACTGACCCAGCATCTAGCTCTTCAAATCATTCTGGATTTCATCCACTGAGTCTTGATGCAAAGAAAGGACAAATTATTGAAGAAAATTCTCTCATTACTCCAGAAAGCTGTGGTGAAATTGAACTACTGCTGAACACACAAAGTTTCACCTGTTTCAGAGAGACTGTTAGCCCACAACATGAAGTATTGAGTCCCACAATTACTGTGACAAATGATCCCGATCCAGAAGCCCCTCAGCTGCCAGCCAGCCAGCAGCAGTACATGACTGACATTCAAAGTGCATTTGAAAGGCTGGACTTGGTCAGAGAACTCCCTGATCAAAGGGCAGCTTCTGCGCCGCAAGCCACTAACAGCCAGAGCAAATCTGGAAAAGTCAAACCACGCAAATCATCGTCATCAACCTTGGTTAAACCATTTGCTTGCGAGGAGGAGGACTGCACCTTCAGCTCCATTTCTAGTGAAGCACTTTGGAAACACCTGTCCAAAACTCACAACTACACACTTCAGATGGTGAATGCTGTTAAAAAAAGATATGGCCTATATGCTCCTTTCAAGTGTCAGAAATGTAGTAAGGCATTTACTCGGAACTCAAATCTTCGAGCTCACTACCAGTCAGCTCACAAACTATCAGCTAAGGAAATCGCTGATCTAGATGTGAAGCGCAGGCTGGCCAAAGACGCTGTAACTGCTGCTCTTCAGAACCAGTCTGTGGGTCTAAACCAGGCTCCAGAGCATCAGAACAGCACAGCAGTGGAAAACGGTACCCAGGTGTATCCACTCCAAGATGGCATAAAACAGGATTACCCATCACAGATGTCGGTACCGCGCACTAAGAGAGTCATAGCTAATCATAGGTTTCAGCAAGACAGTCGCTCCACGGTGATCTATCCTCTGCAAGCAGCTCACATGCACAACCGAGCAATGGCTCCAGTACAGGGCCAGACTTCCACAACGGGCTTCCAGTCAGTCCATTCAGAACAGTGCTCACATGAACAACAAAGAAACCTGCCCAAGCAGCCCAATCAGCACACAGTGGCCCAGCAGGTGGGAGACCCCTTACCCACAGTGTCGCCTTTTCTCACCCAGGCTCTTTTTACCACGCCACAGGCTAAGGGGTCACGGTCCGTCAGCAAGCAGTCTGCTTTCAGTAGGCAGTCAATAGTTCAGCCAAGTGTAGATATTACCAAGAAGCCTAAAGAGAGGAAGCCCAAGTTAGGTGATGCGGTGAGTCCATACAGACCATATCGCTGCGTCCATCAAGGCTGTGTGGCGGCTTTCACCATTCAGCACAATTTGATCCTCCACTACAGGGCTGTCCACCAGTCCGCTCTGTCAGCCCTGGAGGTAAATGAAGAGCAGGACCAGAGTGAGGGTGTGAACGAAATGATGGACCACAAGGAGGAGGAGGAGCCAGAAGCAGAGTTCCCTCAGGTTTCTGAATTCAGATGCCAAGTCAAAGACTGTTGCCGTGTTTTCCAACAAGTTCCCAACCTCTTTCTGCATTATATCCAGCTCCATGAATTTAGTCTTGATAAGACCGGCAGTCTCTTGTCCAGGATCAAACTTGGCAAGTTTGCTTGTGGCCATCAAGGATGTAAAGAATCCTTTACCGCTTTCCGGAATTACATGGGGCATGTCAAAGATGAGCACAAAGATGTGAAGCTCGCCAAACCGGAACAATTAAATGGCTCTTTCAAATGTGAAATTGAAGGCTGTGACCGTTCATATGCCACAAAGTCGAACCTGCTCAGACACGTGATGAAGAAGCACCAGGATCTCCACCAGTCTAAGTTAAGAAGTCAACAAATAAAAGAAGATGGAGCCAAACAGAATTCCAAGACTTTGCATTACCAAATTAATAAGACAAGTAATGGGAAAGAAAACATTGAAACTAATAAAAAGCTCATGAGGGCAAGTGACACAAAGAGGGTTAGCAAGTCAAAGAACAACCACTGGGTTAAATATGGAAAACCCTCCCTGAAATCTAAACTGGAGGCGTCTGCTATGTGCACAAAGAAGTTACCTCTGCAGTATCCCTGCATGATCAAAGGCTGTGAGTCTGTCATGAAGTCAGAGCGGAGTATACTGAAGCATTACATCGGCCATGGTCTTTCAGAAAAGTACTTGGAACAGCACAGAAGTCATTTCATCTTCTGCAAGAAGTTCTCGAGGCAGAAGTGTCGCTCAATCAGGAGCGATGACTCCAAATCAGACAACACCTCCGACATGTCCGACACCGACATGGCAGCAGACACCAGCCTTGAAGGTGGAGAATATGGATGTTCAAAGCCTGTCCTCCGCAGAAGGGCCGCAGCAGGGATCCCCGTGACGCTGTTTGACAGCAAGTTATCAAACGATGAAAGCTCCGATGGCTCTGTGATGCTCAAACGCAAGCGAGGGCGCCCACGGAAGCTCATCGAAAAAATAGTGAAACGCAAGAAAATTCCACATTCAACCAAAGCAGACGCGGTTTACAGCAGGGACAAAGAGCTGGTCTCCTCGTGTCCGGCTGTGATGCAGGAGGACAGGACTGAGCCGAGCGTGCCGCTGGCCTCTTTTAAACCAATGGGATTTGAAATGTCTTTCTTAAAATTTCTAGAACAGTCGAATAAATCTGAGCACCCCCTGATGAGGAACGTCACAGTGGCAGCAAAGTGCAGGCATCCCTTCAGCCTGAGCACCAAAGGAAACTGCATCAGGTTCAGCAACCGTCAGAACTTGAAGTCGCTCAGCAAGGTTAAGATCAACCTGGACGCAGCTTTTTCTTCATCGGTCTCCGAGCTGATGCTGAAGCAGCTGCAGGACATGCGGCCTGCAGTCCTGCTGGAGAAGTATGATTAATGTGGCTTTGTTTAAAGCAGAATCTCAGGACTTGAATGAGTAAAGTCTGCTGCCCACTGGTGCACTACATTTACACTTTTTTACACATCCGTCTATAAAAGGCTGAGTTACACGGTAATGTTACCTGTAACCTTTTGGTTTTTTAGAGCGAGAAAAGCATGTTTTTAATTTAAGAAGACTTTGATTTGGTGAAAGCTGAACATCAGCTTAGGCCGTCTTGATTATCCCTGTGGGACTCGGAGACGGGTGGACTAGAACTGATCGTGTGTAGTTTGTGGTTTGAAGATGTTTGTGTTGTGTGTGTATATAGTTTGATGTCACCCACTGCCACCAGCAGTCTTACTATTAAACTGTTTTTGGTTTTTTTACAACCACTTTTACTTGTGGGTTTGCCTTTCATGGTGTAAAGTCTGGAGCTCCTGCATGCACATCGGATGAAAAATGGTTTTGTTGAAATTTCTGAATGATAAACATGTTCATATTAAAAAATCACCAGTGTTTTGTAAGAAAGTGTTTCTTGTTTCTTTCAGTCCCAAAACTCACATTGTGCTAACACATTTGTGGGCAGCATGGTGGCTAACACTGCTGCCTCACAGCACGGAGGTCTGAGGTTTGAGTCCAGCTGTGTGAACTTTACATGTTCTCGCTGTGGCTGCGCGGGGTTCCTCCTGAATCCACATACGTGTGAACTGTCGATTTCCAGCTTTAAAGTTAAATCTGACAATAAGAAATTGGAACAATATACAGAATAATTAAGTGTTTAAGCTCCATATATGTATGTCTGTTAAACGTGTGTTTGTCATGCATGTGTGTATGGGACACCATGAAAGCTAACTCTCGTAGGCTGATGATGCCTTACACTGCTCAAACAAATCAACAGAACGCTCAAATAAAACATCCTGGATCTGAATGAGTGAAACATTCACTTTGTTCTGTACACACAGAAATCATCATCCCTCCATCCACTCTCTTCTGCACGGAAATCTAATTTATTAACCAATCGAGGCCTGGATTTGCAGTCACAAAATTAAAGTGGAAAAACACTACAACTGATCCAACTTTATGATAAGATGGGCCTGATTATTCAAGACCTTGTATGTGAGGAGAAGGATTTTAAATTCTCTTCTAGATTTAACAGGGAGCCAA
>VOQJ01040321.1:0-12911 GCA_015052665.1 Apistogramma diplotaenia | reverse complement strand
CAGACACCCTCTCTATTTTTAAGATTAGGCTTAAAACTTTCCTTTTTGATAAAGCTTATAGTTAGGGCTGGATAAGTGACTCTGAACCATCCCTTAGTTATGCTGCTATAGGCCTAGGCTGCTGGGGGGTTCCCATGATGCACTGAGTGTTTCTTTTCATTCACCTCTTTTTACTCTGTTTATACCCTATTGTTCATTTAATCATTACTTATTATTAATCCTTCTCTCTCTCTTCCGCAGCATGTCTTCTGTCCTGTCTCTCTCTCCTCAGCCCCACCCTCAGCAGATGACCCCCCCTCCCTGAGCCTGGTTCTGCTGGAGGTTTCTTCCTGTTAAAAGGGAGTTTTTCCTTTCCACTGTCACCAAGTGCTGCTCATAGGGGGTCGTTTTGATTGTTGGGTTTACTCTGTAATTATTGTAAGGTCTTTACCTTATAATAAAAAGTGCCTTGAGGTGACTGTTTGTTGTGATTTGGCGCTGTGTAAATAAAATTGAATTGAATTGAAATTTGTGTTTCTCTAAAATGCTTCCATCTTGTGCAGGCAGCTGACTGTTGATGCCCTATAAGTGCTTGTTTTTGCTATGAGTGCAAATGAAGGAAGGCTGTGAAGCAGGTAGTACAAACAGGAGAATGTATCTCTATTTAGGTCCCTTTGACAGCCACGTCCTCCGGCTCATTAAAGCAATGCCCTGATTGCTACGTATTCTGCAATAGACAGATTTTCTTATGTCTGAGCTCTTGTATCTGTGATAAAATATGTACGTAAGAAGTTAAAAATCCTTCGGGTGTTTTGCTACGAAGTCCTCGTTCCTTTGCTTCACCTTGATAATGTAATCAGCACTGAGTGAGCCGTGTGTCCTGAGAGTCTGCCGCTCGTTCCCCTTCTGAAAGTCCAAAGAGGTGTTTCCTATCACGTACGAGCCTGTAGACAGCAGACTGGTCTCCTCCCTCCTCCCCTGAAGAGAAACAGCTTCAATAACTGACAGGAGACAGAGCAAGAGGGAGCGTTATTAAAGGACACACACATGCAGTATTAACTTCATGCTTTAAAAATGCAAATGTGTGAAATATGATGAGCAAAACTGAGAAGGCTGGGTGTGAAATGTGTTGTTTGTTTCCACCCAAAAGAAAAACTTCTACAGAAGTATTTAATGCTTCTAACTACAAATCCGGGGAACTGCGGGATTCACCTCCGTAACTTGGGAAGTAGAAAGCACAATTCTTTGGGATGTGATACAATCTTAAAAATTATGGCAAACCAGGTAACACAATTCAGAAGAAACCACCAAATCTATAGAATGAAAAAAATCCCCCACACATCAGAATATAGACAGGCCAAAGCTTTGTCTTGATCTATTGATTTTATAAGAGTGCTGAGCTGGGAACTGCTGATTTCACAGGGGTATGAAGTTCAAGGTCCTGCGAATGATGTGTGCTGTTAAATTTCCACATTTTATGCAGCTATTTGTCCTTTTTCAAGGGCACAAGTGTACATATGTTTTCCCAGGCAGTAAACAGTATACATTATGCACCGTTAGCAGCTATTTTAAGGTCCAGTATCAGGTCCTGTGATCCGTCAATGAAAAGAGAAATGAGGTCAAATGTACATTTTCCTCTTAGATTTTAGGGTTTTATAGTGAACAGTAATGGTTCTGACTTTGAACCTTTGGACTGTTGGCCACAGGTTCACCTTTGAGTTAAAAGGTGCTTTACAAAGACTGTCTAGAAGGTGCAAACCATTACAGTACATTGGAGTTTACTGCACCAGTGGCAAAGCCTAAAGGTAAAATACTAAAATTACTCAGAGACTTTCCACTGTAGATTCTCCAGCTACATCCTCCAGCTCCTCCTGTGGGAGGCTCAGACTTTCAAAGGGTATTAAAAGAGTTCCACAAGCATTTCTTTGGGTCTGTGTCTGGCAGGTGCATCCAAAAAACCTCCAAACAGACCTGTCCAACAGGCAGGAAGAGCAGTTCTGAATGTCTGAACTCCAGTCTCTTTCCAGTTTTTGTGGCTTCTACTTTTGGTTGCCATCCAAAGCTCAATAAACATCCCCTTTAAACTCTCTGGTCCCTCACATCATTAGCAAATGCTTCTCACTCTCACCCTTACTTCTGAACCTGAGAGGTACCTTTGACTGTTAGAATATGACGCTCTCATGTTTGAAGGTGCCAAGTCTGATGATGTCTCCATGTGTGCCACTTCTAGCAGCAATGCCCCGGCCGGGTTTGGCAAAGATGTGGCACATTCAACCAAAGGGTAAACTGAGTTTAAAGCAAAGTGGTCCAAACTACTGTAGATGTAGCAAATCATGTTGGGTTTTTCTTAAAACTAAAAAACTAAGGGCTTTCCTGTCACTCAAATCTGGCAACCAAGAAAAGACCCCCAGAAACTCATTTTTCCACATAACACTTGAGCTCGATAAATGGGTCTGGGGTTGCCCAATCTAGATCCTGCCAATTTGTTATCTGGGACAGATACTGTAAACAAATAATCCTAAAGCAACAACCAGCTACACATTCATGAAGGATCTGTTCACAAAATCATAGCATGAATTAGCACAAGTCTACCAAAACCTGGCGCACACTGTGAGTGTCGATGCCTGGCTTTCTGTAAACAGACCAGTCAGGAGGATCCATCGTTCAGTGCCCTCCTGTAGCCGACTGTGCATCATTAATCACTATGATGCAAAACTGCCAGTGTCTTGTAAAACGTAATCAGTTTGCAGGTCTAAAAGACTAGAACTTCCCTCCACCTGAAGCTGCACAGTGAGTGCTGGGAGGGCTGCTGACTTGCTGGCTGTTAAAACTAAATGACACAGTCCACCTGTACTTGCCTGCTGGTGTTTGTTGCTCCAGTGTTTTCTTCTTGGAACAAAATACTAAAATCTACTGGCAGATACGTGAGCCAGTAATCGTGTTTTTCAGAGGGCGTGTTTGTGCTTGGACGCACACTCTAGTTTTTATGTACTCCCAATAGCTTCCAGGAAGCTTAGAAAGCAACTCTCCTTCCGCTGCCAGGATACTGATGAGTTCTTGCCTTGCTGGAAAACCACTCCCCGTGCCTGTGGGACTGGGCTGTGGATCATTCTGGCCTGTACTGTCAGAATGAAATAGTTTGAAAGCACAAATCTGAATTAAAAAAAATCAAAGACCAGATCATATTGTGTTTTCCTGTAAGACTTTGATCTCAGAAAACAAATGGGGAACTTGGTGCACGGTGTACTGCAGTAGCTCTGTAACCCCTGACGACTGCGAGCTTATAAAACAGGGAAGTTATCTGTGAGAAGATTACTAGATACATTTAAAAAGCACATATTGGACAAATGATTCTGTAAATCCAGTCCCAGGTTAGGTTTGTTGTTGTCCTTTGTTTCTGTAGTCAAATGCACGAGTCCTTCATATTGGGACTGACCTCTCGGGCCACACAGCACGACATGACACACACACACAGTCAAACTCTGAGTTTATGCTTTACAGAGCAGGTATATAACCCCTGGTGTACTCAGACTCTGGAATAAAATGCACTCACCGATCATATCGGGACCTTTGGCATTGAGTCGGAGAAAGCGACTTCCCATCGGGACCTCCAGTACCGTCTTCAGAGCTGCAGGTGGGAAAAAAGATTGGAAAGGTTTCACTTTACCTGGCAGCACAGCAGACTAAGCAGCGAGACGGACACTCAGAGAACATCGGAGAGTCACAAGACATTTTTGTCTTAATGAAATAATCATGTGAACCTGTAATATTTGCCTTTCTTTTCATGTTTTGATTTCATTTTGTCATAAAAACAACTCGACCTCATTGCAGCCAGAGGTGGCAAAGGTGCAGGCTTCATGAGCAGAAGTACAGATGCTGAAAACTGAAGAACTGATCTCACATTAAAGTCTAAAAGTACATGTCATCTGAACACAGTACATGTACTCACAGTAAGAAAGCAACAATGGTTCTTTGAAGGACATTTTCATTTTTGTGCAAAGCTAAATGAAACTTTTGCTATATTAATATAATATGACATGAGAATAAAAACATTATTCCAATATAACTTCTAATATTAATGAATGTACTCTGTTATGTAGGACTCGGGCAGTGAAAGAGCTCTGTGGGGAGGGAGACTCCTCAGCTGAACAGAAGCTAAAAGAATCACAGCTTTCTACTGTGAGCTCCAGTAGATTTCCTTTGTGTGCGAGCTGTGATCAGCAGGCCTGTGCTGCTGCTGCTCTCTGTGGATGAACTGAAAATGTGTCCGAGGCAGGACTTACCCCTTGTACAATGCAGACGAAACATGTTTTTAATATAACGAATTGGGATGAATGTGTTGGAAAATGAACTGAAAAACAGTGAAATTACAGTACAGATTTCCTGATCAGCACCAAGAAGATCCTCAAATGTACCTAAATCTTATACCATTCATGCAAATTACATGCAAGACTTATATGCTGCTGCTGTAAAATAATAAGAATCATATCTTCTTTTACTTGTAGTGTGTTAATATATAACACTGAAAAGCCGACAGAGTCGTTTTAACTGTATTCATTCCTGTTCAGGGCAGTCTGGTATTCCTCAAAATGCTTCAGTTTCCTTCTGCCACAACTGACAGTTCAGCAGGCATCAACTGAGTGATCCATTTCTGCCAATTTATTTTGACCTTGTTCAAATTTCTGTTGCGGTGCCCGAGAGCAGGCTGTGAGGCCTGAGCAGAGATGAGGACTCAGAAGCAGCTAGACTTAAATAACAAAAGCTGAGCTTTTATTGTGGCTCAAAATGTAGATTACAAAGTGTTGGAGCGATGGATTTATTATCACATATACTGTTGTTTTCATACACATTTGAAGTGTTTCCAGAGGGCAATGGGGTGAAACCTGTTGCTAGGCAGAGAAAGTCAAACCACACCCACACTGTGACACCTAGGTTCTCTCAGTGCTTCTCCGAGTGAGGTTCACTGACTGTTCTCCCCGGGTTTTATAGAAAATGCAATCTGGTCTCTGAGTCTTTTCTTTGTTAAAGGTGGTCTGAATCTAAAACAAAGTGACCAAGGCAGAATTTAAACTAAGGAAACTTACAATGGGGAAAATAAACTAAGAAGCACTGGAAACCTGGGGCACGTAAACACACACACTGTAGCCACTAAGACAACAACAGTCCGACAAGAGGCAAAGAGAAGACTGAGACCATAAATACACAGAGGAATAATTAGGGAACAGGTGTGGATCACAAAATAAAAAATCACAATATAATAACCATAACTGATAAATACGGAACATGAACTAAGAGAACCCACAGTGACACCGGTGTCACAGTTTCAAGGAAGTTTCCTTAAATACGTTTGTAGTTTGAAAGATTTTGAAAACTTGTATAAATTTTCCTTGAAAGAGAAATATGTGTGGGCTATTATGGGTTAATTAGCAATGAAGCACAATGAAACAGAACCATAAGCATGGAAACACTAAAGGCTGGGCAGGACCATCACAGTCTCAGTTAAAGAACAGAACGAAAAGAAAACGAGTTGGACTTGAGAAGGAAAAACAGAGTGACAGTCACAGCATCAACCCATCCATGCATCCATCCATCCGTGCATCCATCCATCCATCCGTGCATCCATCCATCCATCCGTGCATCCATCCATCCATCCGTGCATCCATGCATCCATCCATCCATCCCTGCATCCATCCATCCATCCGTGCATCCATCCATCATCCATGCATCCATGCATCCATCCATCCATCCCTGCATCCATCCATTATCCATGCATCCATCCATCATCCATCCATCAATCATCCATCCATCATCCGTCCATCCATCCATCCATGCATCCATCCATCCATCCATCCATTACATTACTGGTTGCTGCTGTCAGTAGTGGTGCCAATTATGGTTCCTTAAGTTCATTAAAAGTGACTGAGCATATTGGTGCTTTTCAAACGACTCAGTTCTTCACAGATTGTGATCAAGTTATAAACCTTTTTAAACATACAAGGAAAACGTTTTGGAGGTCTGAAATACCTCCAAACTGTTGACTCTTGTAGCTTCCTCCATCCTCTGTAACCGGTTCAGTGCTGCTTAAATGTGGCATTAAAAACACTCACTATAACACCGAATTGTACAAATTGGCCTACAGGACTGTCACTGAGCTCTGAGCCAGTTTTCTTCCCTGATATAAAGTAAACTGGAAACACAGAAGAATAGAGTTTATTTTCATTCACTGTGATTATGCCTGTAGCAGTTCCCTTTTTCTTGCTGATCTGAAAGTAAGGATTTGTAGACTTGCTAAACCTTGTCATCAACTGTAAACTTTGTTCCAGATAAACACTTTTTAACCACACAAATACAACTTTGATCTGTTAAAGCATCCTTAAAGGCAGCGCCAAAGCAAATTCATTGAAAGACCACAGGTGCTGCCAAGAGCGCCTCTGCTGCTAGTGATGCACACACTCAAGTTAAGCAGCAGAGGCTGCATTTCAGACACGATGGTGAAGAGACGGTAAGTGGACGAGATCTGAAGGAGCTGTCTGCATCCCATCAGGCTGGAGAGGCAGCAGCATGTAACATTCATTATTATTTCAATAAAGTGGGGTAAGCGTGCCTGACTCGAGTCCCCGGAGTTTTCTCTCATCTGTTACCATCTAATAAAGACATAACATCATCATTAGCGCCAGCTCTGAGCACATCATTCAGCACAAAGTTCTGTGGAGAAAGAAAACCTTCAGTTTTGTGTGGAAATCTGTTGATTTAAGGGTTCACCAATGTTCCAATCTTGATGAGCCTGAGCTCATACTGCAGCTCATTATACTGCTAGTGAATTTGGTAGCATGTGAGTGTTATCAACACAAAATACGGTAACATTATCAGGAGCCAAAGGTGCTCCTCGTCCTGTAAAGCAGCTCCCGTCTGCCGGTGCAGCTGCCAGTGCAACTGAGACGTCATTATTTCACAGTTAAAGATGCGATCCGGGCATTTTGCTTTTGGGGCAGCAAATATTACATGTTGCTGGTGATGGTGGTGTATTTACACCTTTTCAGCATCTTACCCTGGATTTTAATCAGTGTCCCTATTAGCTTGTTAAGCTGCCCCAAGGCGAAAATTAAAGTCTTTTAATGCAGCTTATTTAGCAGCATTAATTGGCAAATTGTAGCTCTCAGGTGCTGTATTACATACATCATCTGGATGAAGGAGAAATACTTTCCTTCACTGTGCTCCCCGCCTGTGGTGAAGGCCTCTCGTTGACGAGAGGAGACCACCACACTGCAGGCGCTGTTATCCCTAAATCTGCCTGCTTTACAGTTGCACAGAAGCAGCGATCACCTCTGCAGATCTAAATAACATCCACATGTGTGCTGTTAAATGTCAGGGAGCCTCGCTAACTAGTCAATCATGAGCCTCTCCTGTGTGCGCTGTGAGGTCACAGCATGCAGAAACAGCACAGAGCCGAACTATCGAAAGTATTTACTGCTGAGACTTTCCTGCCAAGAAATACTTTCTGACTTTTCATTGCAGAGGAGTTTCTAACTCCACACGTTAATGAGGAGCTGCATTTTACACACAAATGGAGTCTTAATTCCATTTTCCACATGTTTTGAAAGTTAGTTTCTCCTCCAACAACAAAGAGAGCTGAGCACAAACAATTACCATGCTCTGGCTGTAAGCCACTGGGCTTTGCCCCCCAACATCATTATACCTGGAAAGCTGCATCTGTAGCGCCGTAATATATAGAAGCCATGGAATAAATTCAGGTGCAGCCATTTGCAGCTTTTCCCCTTGAACTCTAAAACAGAGATTACACATAAAGCCAAATTGTTTTTGTGCCAATATTCATTTTTTTAAAGCAACCTTCAAAATAAATTAAGGAAATGAAACCTAGATAAACAGTTCATTTGACACGAGGCTGCAGGATCCATAAACTGAGGCTTTGGGGAATACTGCGGCAAATTCATATTCCAAATGCAATGACTGATAAATAGCGGACTCCTGAATAATGGATGAGAGGGAACAAACGTGATACTCTGTGTCTGTAAATAAACTCTCACTATGGTTGGCCTAAACGTGCGTGATTGGTTAACTTTATCAGCTCTCCTCTTTTGGGACATTAAAGCTGAGGGCACGGAGAGAAAACACGGAGACGGAAACTGAAAACCTGAATCTAAAACATGCAAATGAGCCTGACAGGTAGAGTCTTAGCCAGGAAAGTTTGATTTTTGTGTACGACAGCTTTACAGGTTCCCCGCTGGCCTGGGATAAAATGAATGTTGGTCACAAGACCCAGTGCCAAGCCAGTCTCAGAAACAGGAAGTATGTACTTACAGGATCTAAAGTTAGAAATACTCTCACAGATCATCTGTGGTATGAATAAGAACATGCTAACAACCCTTGAAAGGTGTGATAGAATCACAAATGGACACAGTTTTTACAGAAGCATCACATATTCTTTGTTTTATAGCTAGACTAGCAGAATGTTGTTCAGTCAACTGAATCATTTTACCCAGAAAAACAGCAACTGAATGAGTCTGCAGCTTATTCATAGCATGTTTTCACTATAAACCTCATATAAAAATGGATAGTGCCACCAAACTCCACATTTTGAAACTTCAGCACTGCTGTTTTTGTGTTGCAGTACCAGCTAGCACTACCTGTTTAGCTACATCCAAAGAAAATCCAAGAATTCTTTTATTAACTTGTCATGTCTGCCAATTTTTACAATCAGACTCATGATCCGAATGCACTGTTGTGCCAAACGTATAAATTCTCTGTGGCCTCCTCTTGTTAATGTTTGTCTTTATTTATTCATTAATTCCTATTACTGTCCACACAATATGACTGCCAGGTTTGACAGGTAGGAAGAAAAGAGTAAGAAAACAAGGTAGAGGGGAGAGAACTGAAGGACAGGTACACATCAGAATCCCAGCTCGCCCTGTGGGCGGTCTTTGTCCTCCAAGCTCGGGTCCTCTACCCTCTTGAGGGTCTTGTGCAATATCTTAGCTGTTCCCAGGACTGCTCTTCTGGACACAGATCTCAGATCCATTCTTCCAGTTTGGGGGTCATTGTCCCAAGTGTTCCGATTACCATGAAAACCCCTGTTACCTTTACCTTTCACTTCCTTTCTAGCTCTTCTCTGGGCCCTTGGCATTTTTCAAACTTCTTCGTGTTCTTTCACTTGGTATCGCAACGTCTGTCGCTATGGACTTCTTCCTGTTTGTCCACCACTACTATGTCTGATGGGTTAGCCATCACAAATTTGTCTGTCTGTATCTGGAAGTCCCACAGGACCATAGCTCTGTTATTCATGACCACCTGTGGGGCGTATCCCATTTTGAACTTGAAACTTCCTCTCAGGATTTACTCTGACCTTTGTGCTCTCCCCATGCAAATAGTTAATGATTACCTGAATGACCGGACAAGATACATGAATCTGATCATGGACTTTAGTTCAGCCCCTGTCTGCTTGTTGTTTATTTCTGCCTTGTTGCAATAAATATTGTAGCATCAAAGAGGATATTTCGGTTGGGTCCTGCATTTGTGTCCACTTTAATCGAGTACAGCTTGTGTCCTGTAACAGCGGTAGCTGATAGTTGCTCGATTTTGTAGTGGGTATTTGGTAAATGGACTAGTTCTTATAAAGCGCTTTTCTACTCTTCTGAGTACTCAAAGCGCTTTACACAACACATTTACATTCACCCATTCACACCACATTCATTCAAGCACTTCCATGTTTAACTAAGCTAAGTGCTTATTATCTAACATTCACACGCATTCACACTCCAACGCTTGCGTCGGAGAGCAACTTGGGGTTCAGTATCTTGCCCAAGGATACTTTGGCATGTAACCCGGAGAAGCCAGGAATCGAACCGCCAACCGTCTGATTGGTAGGTGACCTGCTCTACCTCCTGAGCTGCAGCCAGTAGCCACACTTGAGGTTGACTTTTGCAGTTGCCTTGAAGTTGGCCTCTAGTGTTGATTTCCAGAGTCCCACCGAGTTCTTGATGAAGGCTATTAGGGTCCTATTGACCTTGTATGGTTCTAGGTGTTCCAAAGTGCCTGGCAAAAGGCAAAGCTTTTTGATGAAAAATGAATATGGGAAAACGGACAAAAAAAGACAGGTCAGTCTGTTCTTACAATCTCGAGTGATTGCTCTATCTACCAATAGCTGGTCATTTGCTCCCCCAGATACATGGCCCCGCTCATGTATTGTGCCATGCGCTTTCTCATCTTAGCTGCTATGATGCCTGACAGGAGTTTCCATGTTGTACTCTGACAGGTTATTGGCCGGTAGTTGGATGAAACCGGTCCCTTCTGGGGGTCCTTGGGGATCAGGACTCTCTGGCCTTCAGTCAGCCATTGTGTCTTTGCCTTTAACAGCTGGCTCATTTGTGCTGTCAGCCGCTCATGGTGCACAGTTAGCTTTTTCAGCCAGTAGGTGTGAATCATAGCTTGGGACAGCTCCTCATATTTGTTCAGCTCTTCATGTAAACCCTTTCTCTGAGATTACATGTGTGGTAGCATTCCAACAGTTCTGAATTCTCATTTATCCTTCCAGTTCCAGTAGCCCACTTATCATTAGTATGTCGGTCGCCACCAAAAAAAGGTCACGTGCTAATATTTAGTTGGACCGTCTTTAGCTTTGAGTACGGCATGCCTTTACTGTGGCATTGTTTCGATAAGCTTCTGCACTGTAACAAGATTTATTTCCATCTAGTGTTGCATTAATTTGTCGCCAACCCATGCCAAAGATTCTCAGTGGGGTGAAGGTCTGGCTTCTGTGGAGGCCAATATATGTGTGAAAATGATGTCTCATGCTAACCTGGTCATTCAGTACATTCAGGTAGTCAGTTGACCTCATTCACTGAGCACAGAATGTTGCTGAAGCTAGACCTGACCAACTGCAGCAATCCCAAAGCTCAGGTCGAGGAGGAGGATTAGCTGCAATCTTCCATTCCAGATTATTAATCAAAGACCCAGACAAAGTTTTAATTCATTTGAAAATCGGACTCTTAGCCTTGTCCTCCGTAATTGGAAATTTTAAAAACCTGTTTTATTTGGTATCTATCGTCCACCCGGTCCTTACTCTGAGTTTCTGTCTGAGTTCTCAGACTTTTATTCTGATCAGTTCAGATACAATCATTATAGTGAGTTATTTAAACATCCATACTGATGCAGAAAATGACAGCCTGAACAATGCATTTAATCTACCATTGGACTAAATTGGCTTCTCCCAAAGTGGAAGGAAGCCCACCCACCACTTTAATCACACTCTGGATCTTGTCCTGACGTATGGCATAGAAACTGAAGACTTAACAGTATTCCCTGGAAGCTCCCTCCTGTCTGATCATTTCTTAATAACATTTACTTAATTCTTCTCATGGCCTCTGACAGTGGACTCATCTCTGTTCTTGTCCCGTTGAGCCTCAGTGCAGCCTGTGATACTGTTGCTCATAGCATTATATTACAGAGATTAGAGCATGCTATAAGTGTTAAAGCTACTGTCCTGCATTCATTTGATTCATATTTATCGAATAGACTCCAATTTGTTCATGTAAATGGGGAGTCTTCTTCACACACTAAAGTTAATTATGGAGTTCCACAAGGTTCTGTGCTAGGACCAATTCTATTTACACTATACATGCTTCCCTTAGGCAGTATTATTAGATGATTATTAGATATTATATGATTATTATATTATTAGATATTATTAGTTCAGATGATACCCACCTCTATCATTCATTGAAGCCAAATGACACACGGTCACATAGTTAAACTGCAGGAATGTCTTAAAGACATAATAATGCATTAGTCTTATATAGCGCTTTATTTCTCTCAACAGAGAACTCAAAGCTCTTACAGTTTCATGCATCATTCATTCACACTTGGTGGTGGTAAGCTATTACTGTAGCCACAGCTGTAGTCTCACAGAGGCGTGGCTGCCAGTTTTGCGCCTACCTCTGTCCACCACCGTCACCAGTCACACAACCACATTCACACTAGGCAACGTGGGGTTAAGTGTCTTGCCCAGCTTTGAAATGAGCTTATTTGAACTTTGCTCTGCCCTCCCGGTGCTGTGTGCTGTTGTATACAGACCACCGAGGTACAACAAAGACTTCATTGATCACTTTGCTGATTTCCTGTCAGGAATAATGCTAAACTATGACCTGGTTTTAATTGTTGGTGATTTTAATATTCATGTATGCTGTTCTTTGAAGCCGTTGGCCAGAGATTTTTACATCTTATTGACTCTTTTAACTTTCTACAGTCAGTGTCTGCTCCAACACAGGAACATGGGCACACTCTTGATCTTGTTTTAACTCATGGTTTTACTGTTTCTAACTTGGAAGTTTATGATGCCGCTTTCTCTGACCTGGCCTGTTGTTTTTGACATGCCTCTCTTTTGTCATATGGTGAAATTTCGCACTTCCACGCAGCGCTGCCGTGTTTTTAACTCCTCCACTGCCTCCTCCTCCACAGTTCTCTGCAGCTTTTAACACTGCGATCAGCCCTTCTGAGTCTCTCAGCTTTAATTTAGATGTGGAGGTGCTCACTTCTCGATTCACGTCTACCTGCCAGACTGTCTTAGATACTGTGGCTCCGCTAAAAACGAGATTTTCCAAACCTTGACCTGAGCCATGGATAAATGACGCTACGCGTGCTGGTAGGCGCGAGTGCAGGAGAGCTGAGCGAAAGTGGAAGAAGGATAAATTACAGATCTCACATATATATATAAAAACGCCAACTATACCGTAACGTATTGGAATGACGTCATTCCAATCGTTACGGTATAGTTGGCGTTTTTATCAGAAAAATGTGAAAACTGCTAAAAACAAGTACCGTATTTTCCGGACTATAAGTCGCAGTTTTTTTCATAGATTGGCGGGGGCTGCGTCTAATATTCCGAAGCGACGTATATGTGAAATTATTAACACTACGTT
>VOQJ01040291.1:9132-19415 GCA_015052665.1 Apistogramma diplotaenia | reverse complement strand
TTCGCCTTTCTTTTTTTTTGTTTTTTTTTGTTTTCTGGAGGTGCTTTAATGTGTGGTTAGCTCACAGACCTTACACCGACATCGCAATGGGTGGGTGGTGGTGGTGGTGGTGGGGGGGGGATGAGAGAAGGGGAATGGGTGGAGGGGGAAGAGGGGAGCTGCGCCACGGCGGAGAGGAGAGCTGGAATCTGAGTACGCGCTAGGGTGGGATAGTGTCCTTCCAAAGTCAAGTCAGCAACACTGAATTTTACGAGTTCCGGTTATCCGTTCAGAATAAAACTAATGATTAACTGCGTCTTTCTTTCTTTCTTTCTTTCTTTCTTTCTTTCTTTCTTTCTTTCTTTCTTTCTTTCTTTCTTTCTTTCTTTCTTTAAATAAAGCAAATAGTATACACGCAAGGTGATCCATGGTAATAAATGAATAAATAAATGAAAGCATATTGTCTTTTAAATTAAGATAGTTCAGTCATCACACTTTATGTGTTTAATCAATACTGAACTAATCTCTCAGAAAGGATCATTAATAAGTGACATGCTGACACAAATATGTTGTGACTATGAACTAATTATTATTACTAATGCTCCACATTTTTTCAAAAATTGTTTTGTGAGTAAGGGCTTAAGGAAACACTTGACAAGCCATAAACCTCTCGCCTTTCATTTCAGCACATGACACCCCCCCTCCCCAACACCACCCCCCCCACACACACACACACACACTAGTTATGTGGGGTATGTGGACATGTTTCTTCTCCCCTCTTCTAGCACAAGCAAACTTAAGGAATAGCGCGCTGATAATTTTATTTTGAAAGGGGCAGCCTTCTTTTCCGATTTCACGAGTTAAAATTTTGCCTGTCTTCACTATCTAACAGCTCCAGCGGCAGGGAAACACACCCGTCAGCAGCGCGCACTGGAGACAAAAAAGCGCATCACGGACAAAGGAAATATGGATGCGCTGGAGAGGATTCGCCTCAGCAGGGTAACACAATGGATGAGCCGCTTCTGTTTCATTTACCGGGAGACCAATTAGCCCACCTTAATGAGGTGCTGGGATGCGAGATACTGCAAGCTAAAAAGGCGGAAGGCTTCGTTTAATCCGTCTGCGGATCCTATGAGCTTGCAATGGCTGTGGCTGGGGTGTGCAACTGGATAGGGAATAATGTGCCTTTTTATTTTGTGATATTTTCCTTATTTTGTGGCCTTTCATTTGGACAGTTGCGATATTCGATTACAGAAGAACTAGAAAATGGGGCACTGGTCGGTGATCTGGCGCATGACTTGGGGCTGGATATTCGAAAGCTCACCACCCGAAAAATCAAGGTAACCTCCAACAGCGGTAAACGCTATGTGATTGTCAACCCCAAAAATGGGAAATTGCTTGTAAATGAAAGGATTGACAGGGAGGAACTTTGCGATTTATCCAGCACCTGCCTCATTAATCTAGAGGTGCTGATTGAAAACCCTACTGAAGTGCATCACGTCGAGGTGGAGATTGTGGATGCCAACGACAATGCGCCGCAGTTCCCCAGAGACGAGTATCAATTGGAAATCATCGAATCTGCTTTACCGGGGTCTCGTTACCCAATTGAAAACGCTCAAGATCCAGATATTGGGTCAAATTCTGTTCGGATGTATCAGATTAGCACAAACGACCATTTCGCGCTCGTGTCTAATAAACCCTCCCTAAATACAAAGCACATCGAGCTTGTGCTCAAAAAGCCCCTTGATCGCGAACAGACGCCTTACCATCAATTAATTCTAAGTGCTGTGGATGGTGGGACACCGGAGAAAACAGGAACGGCCAAAATCAATGTCCGGGTCCTGGACTCAAATGACAATGGTCCCTTGTTTGACAGCTCAGTGTACAAGGTGAAACTGTTAGAAAACTCGCCCAAAGACACCCTGGTGATCAAACTGAATGCAACTGACCTGGATGAGGGCACAAATGGGGAGGTTTATTACTCCTTCAGCAGCTACACTCCGGAGAGAGTGAGGCAGATGTTCAGCATGGACACTAACACAGGAGAAATAAGAGTGAGAAACAATGTTGACTACGAAGAGACCAACTCCTATGAGATGTACATTCAGGCAATGGACAAGGGCCCTGGCGCTGTGGCAGCACACTGTAAGGTGGTAGTAGAGGTTGTGGATGTAAATGACAACGTCCCTCAGATAGTGTTGTCATCTCTGTCCAGCCCTGTGAGGGAGGATGCCCGTGCAGACACGGTTGTGGCCCTTATTAGTGTTACTGATCGAGACTCTGGCGCTAACAAGCAGGTGAACTTAGAGATCCCAGCAGGCCTTCCATTCAAGATCAAGTCATTCAGAAACTACTACACTCTGGTTACCTCAGCCTTCCTGGACCGTGAGACCACTGATGCCTACAATGTCACTCTGAGTGCCACAGATGGAGGAAATCCTCCACTATCCTCCCAGAAGACTATACAGGTGGATGTGGCAGATGTTAATGACAACCCACCACGATTTGAACAGACCTCATATACAGTCTATGTGGCTGAGAACAATGCCCCCGGGGCCTCTTTGTGTACTGTGAAAGCTCAGGATGCCGACATCAAAGAGAATGCGCGCATCACCTACACAGTGCTCAATGACAACAACCACGGCATTCCTGTCACCTCATATGTGTCTGTGAAGGCCGATACAGGAGAGGCTTATGCCCTGCGAGCCTTTGACTATGAGTCACTGAGAGAGTTTCACTTCCAGGTCAAAGCCCAAGATGGGGGCATTCCTCCTCTCAGCCGCGTCGCCACAGTCTACATCTATATAATGGATCAGAATGACCATGCACCACTGATAGTCAACCCCCCTGGCAATGGCACGCGCTCCCTGGAGACAGTACAAAAGAATGCTGAACCCGGTGTCATGGTGACCAAAGTGGTGGCATACGATGCAGATGCTGGTCCAAACGCTTGGTTGGTGTATGTGCTGGAGACGGCCACTGACCTGGACTTGTTCAAAGTCCACGAACACACTGGAGAGATCCGGACCACACGGAGGATCTTGGAGGACAACTCCACCTCCTTTGCGCTGACTGTTGTAGTAAAGGACCACGGCCAGCCTCCTCTTTCCTCCACTGCTACCATCAATGTGGCTGTCATGGAGGTGCCCCCAAAAGTGGTGTCTGATCCCAAGAGGATGGTTCGACCTCAAGGTTCACTGCTTTTCTCCAACGTGACCCTCTATTTGATCGTGGCTTTGAGTGCCACAACCTTTGTTTTCCTGGTCACTGTGGTTGTACTCGCCATCGTGCGCTGTCACACCTACTGCACCCAGCCTGGATCCTGCTCCCCGTGCTGTGTGTCACAGAAACCCCCTCCGGATGGTGGGAACAGCAGCGTGAGTGCTGGTGGAGGTGGCAACGCTGCAGCTCCAGGCCAACCCAATAACAATGTGGTGCTGCGGAGAGACCTCAAAGTGGAGCCTCACTACATCGAAGTGCGTGGGAACGGTTCCCTAACGAAGACCTACTGCTACAAGACCTGCCTGACAGCCACATCTGGCAGTGACACTTTCATGTTCTACAACACGGGACGGCCCATCAGCGGCACCTGGGGCAGCGGTGCCGACCGCTTTTTCACCAGTGGAAGCGGATTTGTACGCAGACTGAGCATGCCCGATGCCTCCCTCCAAATCTGCCCAGAGGTGTGTCATGAATTTTTTATTTTTACTTTGTGTCTTCATAACTGGAAGGTCGTGAACCATAATGTTTACATATAAATGGCTTAAATTTCATGAAGGTGCAAACAATATTAGACACTTTTAAATATACCATACCTGACCTTTTGTTATGATTATTGTCATAGTGTGCAGTGTTATCATATTTTGTTTCTCAGTGTCACTTGGTTGCTGCAGGGAGATGACATTTTGCATGTCAGGTTTGATCCTCCTGTGGAATGAATCGAATCCCTGCAACCTCCATTCTCTTTGTTCAGTTCCCACTTGCACTGCAAAGTCACTCAGTCTAGCCCAGCTCAGCACTCACACTGAATTAGCATCAGTTCTGATGCTTTTCAAGGGTCCTCTGTTATTTCTGATGATTCAGAGATTTGTGTTTCACTTTGAGACCGTCATCACATCTACACCAGGAACAGGTCGTGTATCATCCCACTACTTGTTCACTCTGATTTGTCTGTGTTTGGGTCTCGGTGTGTGTCTGTGTGTGTAACTGAGTAAAGCAGTTACTTAGGAGCACTTGGGGTTATCAGACTTAATCAAAGCCAGCAGAAAACAAGTTGCTCTTGCAGTTGGTTAGTTTAAAGGTTTTTCTTATGATAGCATCACAATTATGACTCATGTGTTTGAAAAAGAGAATCACTTATGAGTTTGCATGTGCATTATCTTAATTAGCAGGTGCCAGTCGCTGGTAAATTAGCTATTAAAGAAAAGATCTCTGAACAAGACAAGTGTAGCAGTGTAAATCAAATTAACCTCCACACTCTTCCTCAGCCTTGCAAATTAAATTTTCTCAGAGGCCGGGTCAACCAGCAAAAACAGTCCAATATGAGCTGAGGAACATAATGTGCCTTCTTGCATGTGCACAGAAACTACTCATGAAGAAAATATTCATGAAAGACTCCAGCACAACAACTGGCTGGACTCTTAGCACATTAAAACAGTGACTTCTCTCTATGGAATATGAATTGCATAGAGGGATTTGAGCAAAGAGTGGGAGACCTCACAGGCTTGACATGGCGAACAGCCCGGGCAACAGAACTGAACTCTTCCAAGAATTCCTTAAAAAGTTCTGTGCTCTAAAGACTCACGTGGAATACTGTTCATTGGGCTTTAAGTGTATGTACTACTAAAAATGTGTCCGTACAGTTATCTCACATTAACGATAGCAAAATGCTTTAGATGAGATATACAGTAGCAACATCTTAATGTAAGAAGGGCCAAATGCAGGCCAGAGATACTGGATGCGGTTGACCTGGTGATGATCTCTCTTTTTTTATTGGCGTTTAAAGGCAATAATTCACCAGAGGGCTGCTGGGAATTCGAAGCACTCTGCTAGGTTCATCGGGAGCAGACAGATTTACTCCACTGACACACAGACATCAGTCTGTACTGTCATCATAGTGCTCTCAGAAAGGGCATCGCTCTCCCAGCTCACACATTTACAGAGCGGCGGAGTGAGCGACTGTCCAAAAACTGTCAATACGGCTTGCAGTCATTGCCCTTTTTAAAATCCGTGTGTGTGTGTGTGTGTGTGTGAGTGTGTGTGTGTGTGCGCGCATTTCCAATGAGCGACACAACTGCAGTGTTCCGATCACGTCCAGAGCTGGGATGTGTATCATGATTAATTGATGAGGCCGTGGCTCTGCACAGTATGAGATCAAACTAAACTTACTCTCTTCAACCTCTCTCTCCCTCCCTCTCTCTCTCTCTGTCTCTCCTTCATCATCGTCTTCGCTCTCTCTCTCCCTCTTGCTCGCTCAGCCAAAAGCCCCGAATGCTGACTGGAGATATTCTGCATCTTTGAGGGCAGGGGTGCAGAGGTAAGCATTTTCCATCTTTAACTCTTTTACAAGTTTGGATCATCTAGAAAAAGGTCGCACCTTTCCGCCCTCCGCATCCTGCCCACATCCAGTCTGGATCAGTATAGAGACCCTGCATTTTATTCTTGCAGCTCTAATTTACAGTATATCTAAGCAGATTATCTATTCACGTTTTACAGTTCATTTTGCCCCCTATACCTAAATGGAAAATCACTCAAAAAGTCACTGCAATATAACACTGTCGCTTTTCAGAAATGACTGCGAGTGGCCCCCAAGCATTTGTTTGAACCTTCAACCTCAGCCTCTCCCTTTGGGAAAAGGGCTTTTGCAGTTCGGGCACTGGATTCATCGCCCTGTTCCTCTGCAGTGAAATACTATATAGGTCATCTGCATTCTGAGCATCACTCCCTCACTTACAGTTCTTAAGCAGGAAGCATGAAGGACAAACAGGCAGATGATGACCTTTCCCAGATGATCAGAGGCACACATGCGTCAGTGTCTGCACATTCAGCTGCAGCCCCATGCAGGTGCTTGCGCTGCATGTGTCAGTGTATTACACATATCTATCCAAAGATGATGATTTTGGACATATCTAAGTTTTCTAATTGTGGCCTCACGAGGCCTTGTCGCTGGACCAAATCCACAATAAGGCCTTCCTCGCTAAGTCTTACATTAAATTAAGATTTAAGTTGTTTTAAAGGGACGCACTTCATCGTACTCCAGCTATAGTACCCTCTCCTAAAAACCACAAGTTCTAAGATTCGGGATAGAAGCTTCTTCTAGGATTTGTGTTAACAATAGATTTCTGTGTTTTCAGCGTGCTTGCGTTTGCATGAATATTTGAGCGATCCCACCTACATATGTCTAATTAATGAAGCACATAACAAGCAAAGCCATTAGCTGCAAGCCAAAGAATAGTGAAATGAAATGGATCCCAGAAAAGGCTGCAGCAAAAACTATAAGAAAACAAACAAAAAAAACACTACAGAAAACAAGAATTTTCTAATGATTAAGTCACAAAATGTGATTCCCACCAATTTGATCGAAAGACTGTCGGCACATCAGGAATTAATGAGTTTCCTGTTCACGTTCCAGATTTCATGCAAGCAGTGCTTGGAGCTCAGTTGTGCAAGTCATCTGCTTAGTCTAAGTTTGATTTAATTGGATATTAGCGCTCATTTGTATGGATCATGTGCACTCGGTCATCAAGTCACTGTTACACGACATGGATTCACATAAATCGTCACTGCAATTTGCCGCTGCCACCTCTAAAACGACAGTGCCTGTAACACACACGGACACAGACAGGGCTCGCGTCAACACTTCACCCCAACACAGGCACGCTGTAATGCATCACACTGTACTTGGAACAGCAAGATCACTGACCCACATTCTGGGTGTAGTCAGCAGTGCGATACACAAGTTCTTTCTGCGTCATATTCTTTATACCTTAAAATAATGTCAAAATGGAAAAGTGCTCAGAATATTAGAAAACCAACATACGTGTTGCAGTTTACAGGATTACTGTGCTGCATTGCAGAGAACCATTCAGCCTGGGTTTTCCTATGCAGCCAGTTCTATATTCATAATGAATGGATGAGGGCAAAAGGCTTACCCGTGGTGGCTGTGTCAGGTTTATATAAACCCAAACACTCTAATGTCACCTTATTTCAACAGATAGTTTGAGAAAACCAGGGTTTGCTCAGTCACTCGTGTTTTTCTGTCCAGAAGAAAATTGGACAAATTGACTAAAATAGCTGTTTAGTTAAAATGATATTTTTGAGCTTTTCCAGTCTTGCAGAGCACAGGATGTGAAAATGAGTTTCTGCTTGTCTACAGCTGTATGAGGCTGCTGGTGCACTGCCAGAACAAGCTTTCCTACTATCAGAAGCAGAACTTCTAGTAACCTTGTTGCCTGCTGTCGATTCAGGTTGGCCGATTTTGAAAACGCAGATATTTTTGGCCTTGTTTTCAAACATCTGGGGTCGAGAGTGCCAGAGATTAATAATAACTAATGATTAAAGGCAGAGTGATGTATAAACGCATAGACTGAAGAGAGAAGATGAGCCCGTTCTACTCTTGATTAATGATGAAATTGATGATTGATTGAACCTGAAGACTTGCAGGTGACCTTTGTCGCTCTTTATACGTGGCACAGTTTCAACGCAGCAACGTGTCTGGGCGCATTTGTTGAGGAAGGTGTTTCACTGTGATGCTTCGCAGCTCGATTGCTGCTGGAACTGTTAATGACGCAAGTTTAACTTCACCAACTGCCGTGACTTATAAAGCATTTAATGGGTCTCACAGTTTTAGTGGTTATTAATACACAGCAGCCACAAAGCTACAGGTTTTTTTTTCCCCAAATACGGTAAAAAATTATGAGGGAAACACCACATAAAGCAGGTGAAAGCAGTCAGTTACTCGGTTACCTGGGATGAAACAGCTCTCTTGGTTTAAAGCTGCAAAATTTAAAGAGCAATAGTCAGTGCTCAGCATACACATTTCTATTCTATGAAATGTCACAAATTCTGTCAGGACTATGCTTTCTTCATAATTACTTCACAAATAGGTCTTTACCTTATTAAATGCACTATAAAAGTTCAGATATTCGACACATTCTATCACAGGAGGAAATGCACTGGTATGATTATCATTACCTTTATTTATTTACTTATCATTCAATATGAAGGGTGGGATGGCCTTTTTTAATAAAAAATAAGAAAATGATGAAAGCAGTTCCCAGGTTCAGCAGGACCACAAGAAACTGCATTTGAATGTTCGCTAATTTCTCACTGACTTTGCTGAATGTGATTGCCTTTCAGTTCTGTCCACATGGAGGAGTCCTCTGTGATGCAGGGAGCCCAGGGCATGCTGGTTCAGAACTGGCCCACTGTATCTAGCGCCGCAGGTGAGTAGAAATGTAGTAGTCAGGATGCATGGTGAAGATTTTATTTTAAAAAATGGTTTTGTTACTCAGCTCACTTAGCTTACTTAGTTCCATTTATTTTTAATGAGGTACCAATGGGGTGCAGATAACATGTTGGTGCTAAACAGATTTGTTTTCTTTGGTTCATGATATAACAAGAAGGGCAAAGAAGGTTTTTTTTCTAAATTTGATGGGCCGTTCTTTTGCTTATGTTCCATCTTTCCACTGAGTTTCATAACCTTTAGCCACGTAATCCTGCTGACAAGCTAATAAACATCAGAAAGACAGGTAGAAGAAAACTTTTTGTCTTGTGCATTAAAGTAATCATTTTAAGTATAAATTGTGTTGAAATCATTTTAGGGACAAAAACTTTTTTTGGCCCCAGCTCAGGTTTGATAGACTCAGTTTGTATTTGAATTATTATGTTAGACTTTATACACTCACACTCACTGATATGCTAAATATGATCCTGTGTCCACAAGACATTTAGCTTAGCTAAGCTTAGCCTACCATAAAAGGCAATGGGCCAAGAAAAAAACACCTTGATTTTTTTTCTTGATCTTTATAAAACCAAAACATTCTTAGTGCACATGTGTTTTCATATTTTGCTTTTAATACTTATATACATAGTTTCCTTGTTTTCCAATCTTTGTGCCTGTCTGTAGCTTTTTATTCATCATTTATGTTTAGCATTCAGGCATGTTTGTCATCCGTCTCATCATCCAACTCTCAAACAAACAAACAAGCAAACAAACAGATGAGCATACGCAGAGTTTCATAGAGCATAGTGAGACAGTCATCCACGTATTTTACAACACTCGTCAAATGTCACCACGGCTGCAGGCAAGTTCTGCCTGACATTGTACGCTTCAGTCATCTTCAGCTTTACTTTTGATGATCTTGATGATCCAACCAAATTATTCTTTGAATACTTGATCGTGAATTCTTGTGGTGTTTGTACTGACTAACTGATCCTTCGACCCTTACACAGAGCATTTTTACATGAAAGCAGCATGAAGAGCTAGAAACTGCAAAAGGCAGCTGTTTCTCATGAGAATGAGTTAGTGAGTGGGTGGCAGTGTTGAAAAAATGTAGTAACGCAACACAAGTGTAAACAAAGCTGGACTCAAAGATGACCTGTGCATCACAGAATCTGCCGCTTAGAGCTAATGCCTCAAAGTTTGTAGTGTAGAACTTTACAAGGGCACAGAGACGGGAAGACTTTTGTAAGTAAGACTTCAAAAGTGTGTTTTAGCACTGTGGACCGTTCCCTCCTTCTTCCACCCCCGCTTCCATTCATTGATTTTCTGTCTGGCTTCAGGAATTAGAACATACGTAAACACTTGAGGGTGAAGGGTAGCACAGTCAATCACTTGGCAAACCAGTGACAAAATATGTTTCTACTGTCTCTCAGTAAACATGTATGCATGATGTCCCCTCCCCACCCCCCTCTGTGAAAAAGGAAGCTGGGAAATTGTTTGAAATACCAGCAGCATCAGTTCTCCTTTGCCAGTGTGCAGCAGAAAAATGTGCATTTTTACTCAGAGCAGATAGAAACCTGATTCACTGGTTATGTAAAGACTCAAATATTGACTTTAAGCAGAATGCTCAACATACTGCAGTCCTTCCAGTTGTTGCTGATTCATTAGATATCTAGGAGTGGCTTAGTGCTATAGCATGGACAGGTTTATTTTCTCTATTACACATCATTCTCTATTGTCCGACATGCTGCGATGCATCTAAATGTGGCACCCTAAAAACTGCATCTATGTATGTGACCCATGCTGCAGAGAAGACATAATGCCAGAGGGGGAGATGTGCTATTATCAGTAGTAAGAAAGT
>VOQJ01040288.1:12630-24161 GCA_015052665.1 Apistogramma diplotaenia | reverse complement strand
TTAAAAATAAGCTGTTAACACATTAGGAATACAGATGAGTGAATGATTAATTTCCAACTATACTGACCGCTCGTAACCTAGTAAGACATTAAAGTTAATATCCAGTTATGAAGCTTAACTTAACCTCAGCCAAACCAGGAACAAATAAAACACTGAAATAAACCAAACATCAGCCGATAGAGACAATCTGAGTGAATTATATGTGTTAACTTCCACTCAGAGGCGAAAGTTAGCGAGCGCCTCGATCGGCCTGTAATAGAGCAGGGAGCTGGACATTTCTGAAAATGTTACACTTAAACAATCGAGCAGGAATCTGAGGTTTACACATCTACATTTTCACCTGAAAACGTCTTTAAAGTTTATTTTGTGTCACAAAAACAGTCCTCTTTCTAACTTTTTCGCTACTCTCCGCTGCTACTGCTGCGTTTGAGTGTTGCTGCGAAATTTCAGCCATTTCCGAGTCTCGAAAGAAAATCACCACAAAAAAAAACAAATCCCCACACTGGATTTTTAAAATCCATGTTTCATTTTTAATTAGAAAAGGAAAATCAGGAGACAATCCGTTTTCCGTTTTTCTATGTTGAAACGAAAAACGGCCCATTTCCTGATTTTCGTTTTCTAATTACTAAACGAAAATCCATTGGCCGAGAAATATACGGACCAACTTGGCAGTGATACACTTGAGTTTAAATGTCTTCACTCAGTATAACACTACACTGCTGTTGTGATGTATCTGATGAGTCTGATCAGCTGCAGCATCCTGTCAGTAACTGTTATCATTTAAAATTAGAATTTCGCGTTTTTTGTATGTGGTTTGACTGCTGTGTTTTTAAACGTACTGAACACACAGTTCATGTCATTCAGCTGTGAGGATGGAGAGAAAGAGAGACAAAGAATCAGGACAGACAGAAGAAGTGTGGAACTTATACACTTTTGTTTGTGATTGAGCTGCTGTAATATGTGACAGAAAATAAACGCCTGGAATCAAAGTATTTTGTTTTGTAAGTCCATGAATAAAAATGTGTCCGCATACACCTCAGAAAGTATATAGCTGCGCCCCTAGTTTCAGCCTATCACACATGCATTGCTGTCCTGTACGCCCACATATGTAGGGACATGGCCCAAATCCTGTATGCCTGCTCTAGGAGTTTAGGCGTGGCTTCGTCTGAGATTGATTCGAGTGGCTCTAGGTGGTTCATGTAATGTCTTCAGAGTGCACTCGGTGTGATTCCGGTTCTGGTCCAGTCGACAGTGTGATTTTGCTCTAATCTCATTTTCTCCCAAGCTGTCATTATGAGATTTTTTATTGTTTGATTTCTAATTATTTTTTAAAAAATTTTTACGCATCTTCTTTGTATTTTTTTTTTTCAGGAATTGGTCAGGGAGTTCCTGTTGTAGCCTTGATCTTTGAGGGTGGCCCGAATGTGATACTGACTGTGCTGGAATATCTTCAGGAAACCCCTCCTGTCCCAGTGGTCGTATGTGAGGGGACCGGCCGTGCTGCTGATATCCTGGCTTATGTCCACAAGCAAACTGAGGAGGGAGGGTAGGATTATCACACCCAGATGGCCTAAAATCCACACAAATGAAACCTTTGCTCCAACAGTAGATTGGTCCACTTAATTTTGTGTTCATGTGAATTTACTGAGCCTGTATCAACATTGATTTTTCCTCTTTCTTTTTCTTCAAAATTCCTTTTGATGACAATGTTATTTGTGGCTTTCATCTATTTCTGCCTTCTATTTTTAACATTTCAACCACAGCCTAGTCTGTTATTTAAGAGTTCAAAATCGCTGAGCTAGAGACAAGCGCAGTTAAATGTTTTCTACTGACATGCCAATGAAATGTTCATAAACTTACCTTTCACTCTTGACTTGTCCATTTAGTCTCATTTAAGCCCAAAGTTAATTGAGATTTACACTCTTAACTCTTCTTATTAATATGGTAATGTTAATATGTTTTAATATGGTGTTTTCTTTGTTTCGGTTATTGTTTTATTTGTTGTTTGGTGCTTTGTGACTTTTTGTCTGTGGAAAGCACAAAGTAAACTTACTTAGATACTTGCACTACCAATAATGGTTACTAGTTGCTTTCCAGCAACTTGTATATGGCCTAAAGTGGGTACTTTAGGATTTTCCAGCTGAGAGCCATGGCCTCAGACTTGTAGGTGCTGATTCTCATTCTTGGCACTTTACACTCTGCCGCAGACTCCCCCAGTGCAAGTTGAAGGTTGTCACCAGGTGAAACCAACAGAACCGCATCATCTGCAAAAAACTGAGATGAAATCTCAAGATCACGAAAGTGGAACTCTTCCACCACTGAAATTCTGTCCATAAATCAGAACTCGGGGAGATTCTCATCCACCCAAGGAGCCCAGCCATCAATTGTTTAAGTACCTCAGTAACATCACTCCCAGTGATGGGCACAATTCTCCTTCTGGCCTGTTAGTGGAATTGAGGACATTCTCAAAGTATTTGTTTCACCACCTAACAAGGTCTTCAGCTAAATCAGCAGCTCTCCCTCACTAAACACCAAGTGAGCAGAACGCTGCTTTCCCTTCCTAAGTTACCTTATATTTTGATGGGTTCCTTTTGAGGCTGATTAAAACTTTTGTTCCATGGCCTCACCGAGTTTTTGCTTCACCTACTATCAGAGCCACATTCTGCTTGGCTTTTTGGTACCTGTCAGCTTCCTCCAGAATCCAACTAGCTAACCCAAGTCTAATAGATTACTAGTTCAGTTTGATGGCTCGCTTAATCTCTGCTATCTACCATCTGCTTTGGGGATTCCACCCATAACAGTTCAATTTTATTTATCTAACCCCTAACCCCTAACCCTAACCCACCCAGTTTATCAGATGAACATAAGAATACACACAGTCAATTTAAGTTTAACCTGGGATCTGTTTCACAATGTTTCTTTTCTTTTTCCCTTTTTAAAGTTGATTTATACCTATTCACAAATGGTTAATAAAGAGTTTAAAGATTTTATTTTTTCTAATCTGGGGACTTTTATACCAGTGAGAGCAGATATTCCTAATATGGTCATCTCAAATGCAGACAACCAACCCACCTTCAAACCTTCTGTTTTCAAGAGATTTATTTGTTTTCCTGGCATAAAAGGGAAAATGTCACAAAATTAAGTGGAAAAAATCTGCTTAGGCTGACAATTTGTTCTTTTTGTCACCAATATTAGCTCAGAAGTTCATGCAAACATAATACAGTCATCTCTAATGCTAATAAAGTGAAGCATGGGTAATGATGTGGAATCAAACCCATAAAGCTGTGTGTCTCATTAGTGTGACAATAACCATACTGTGCCCATTCGACAGCGGTCTTCCTGATGGAGTGGAAACAGACATCATTGCAACCATCAAGAAAACCTTCAACTTCAGCCAGGGTGAAGCAATCCATCTTTTTCAGACTTTGATGGAGTGCATGAAGAGCAAAGAACTGGTAAACATTCACTTTTTTTTTAATTGCATATAGTTGCTCTCACTTCTCATTCATATTCACTCAGTTTTACAGACAGCAAGGTTAATTTGTGAAGTTCAGAGATATTAAACAGATGAAGCACCAGGAGTAGGGAAGGAGGTGGTTCAGGTTTCAACTCAAGCAGGGGGTTTTCAAAGTCTGATACTGTGGGCCCCCACCCAAACAAAACTGAGACTTTACCTCCAAAGACACCCACAATCAAGGAGGAGTTTGGGAGATGCAAGCACAAAGTCAATTCTTACCAAGAAGTCAGTGGGACATAAACACTCTTTTTTCTGTTAACATTTTGTAATTTTTGGAACTTGGATAAAAATTCTAGTGATTATTTAACACCATAACTCAACTTTTGAAACAGCCACTTCAGCAATGGAGATGTAGCGCATGGTCCATTGAGACTCAATGTCCCCAGCCTCCCTTGCATTTGTTGAACATTTGAGTCTTTAGAAATACTTAAGTTATAATAATCAGCTGAATTTGTTTTATTATTGTTATTAATCAGTCTTTCCTGTATTGAGCTGAACTAAAATGCTCTCATCTTGTAAGGCAATGAGTTAGGGGTTTAAGCAAAAAGCAAAAGTGCAATCCTGTAAAAGAAAAACGAAAATGAGAGAAATATTTCAAAAAAGCTTTTATCTTGTACTTTTCTGTAATTGTTGGAAGCCATAATTATTAGTGAATATAAATTTCAAATCAACAACCACTTTAACTTTCATATTAATTTCATACTCAACATAATATAATCCTGGGAAAGTGAGCCAAACCAAGAAATAAGATTTTTTTTTAATCTTTGAAGGGCATAGATTGAATCAGAGAAGGAGCACAAATTCTGATGCAAATTGTATCAAGGTTCACATCTCTTCTTATACACTCCATTCTAACACTCCATTTTACAGTTTGGAATCCTATTCACTACCTGAAACATATAATGCAGAACTGCAAAAAATAAATCTGAATCCCTGGTTTAAAGCCTGTTTTCTTGCATATTGGTGAGAATAGCTGATTTCACTAAATAGTAGAAATGATTTTATTGTTGGAATTAAACTTCAACCACGTGGATAATGTCTGTGGGAGTCTTACAAGTGCTTTTTTAATTTTTGTTGGTTTTTTCTTTTTTTTGGAAAACAGATCACTGTGTTTCACATCAGTTCTGAGGAAAGCCAGGACATTGATGTAGCAATCCTGAGGGCCTTACTCCAAGGTTAGTAAATGACTTCTTTTTCTGGACCTTTTTCACCCCATCATTTTTTTAAATAAAGAAGCCAAGAGTGAAGCACATGAAGTTGATTCAGTCTGTTCATATACTGCAGCCATTGGCATTTGGAGGTTCAGGTTTTGAGACTTTGCAATGTTTTTTTTCTGTTATAGATATGCTTTGAGAACACAGTTAGCCCCAGTGTGCCCTTTTCTTTCAGCTCTGAGGAGATCATGTTGCTCACATTCACATGGCCTCCTTATTTAAGCAGTCACTGAGCTCCGTCTCTCAAAGCCTTATCCCACTCTTCTCTGTGTCCTGTTTAAAAAGCCTTTTTAATTGTCTTTTCATTATTCTGAGAATCTTTCATAAATAATGAAAAAGATGTATGAAAGGATAATAAAGTTAAAATATTAAACTGAAATATAGGCAGTCTTTATTTCAACAAACTTCTCTTGACAAAAGTTAGGTGCAGCACACCTGTGCTTCTTGTTCACCCACATTCCAGCATTTCTAAGTGCCTACAATTGATGGATATTCAGAGAAATCAGTTTAGACATTCAGAAGATAAAACTAGATGCCTGTTGCTGAAATATCCACTCAGAAAAATATTTGTCAGCCTAAGGTGCTGTTATCTTAGCACAGCAACAGTGAGAACAGTGAGCCTTAGAAAGATCTTTGGGTGCAACAGCTCCTGTTGCTTTTAAAAATATTGGGGTTTCTTCAGAACTCCTTGGGTTTTCTGCTAAGATGAAAGTTGTGACTTAAGTATCTTGTGTAGAAGCATTCTGGTATTTTTAGACATGGGCAATATTTTTCCCACCTTTTGGGGGCTTCGAGTAATTTAAATCAAAAGTAGCGAACACTGTTTTTTGTTTGTTTTTTCAGAGAGTTTAAAATATTCCTTCAGAACATCTGAAGATCTGTGAAGGTTAAACTAACCTAGTTGACGGAGGCACAAATAATAGCTGTTTTTACACATTCGTGTCCTTTCTTGATTTCTGTCTGCATGTGAAATTAAGACACAAAGCGATAAGAACATAAATTGTGTGTACTGCTGTGGTCATGATCATTGGATTCAGATGGCTCTTGAAGTACAATCAGGCAGATTAGTGTGGAAGAGACCAGTGGACTGAGCAGGGATTTACTTTGTAGTCTAATCTGCTCTGTGGCTGTATTAGTGTGTAATTGACTGTATTACTGCGCTGGGCATGCTCTCCTAATGCCCTCTAATCCTGCATGTTGGCTAACAGGAAATGCACAGTTAATAAGGCTTTAGTTGCCTGTGAAGTAGTAGGTGTTTATGTATGTGTTTACACATGGCTGTACCTATGTATTTCAGGCACAAACGCGTCTGCTTTTGATCAGCTGGTCCTGACTTTGGCCTGGGATCGCGTAGACATTGCCAAGAATCACGTGTTTGTGTACGGACAACAGCTCCTGGTATGTCTACATGTTTGTTTGTCTCTGTGTGCGTGAGCCACAGCTCCCAGGAATGTTTTCTTAGCTCAGCATTAGCTACAAACCTTTGGACTTGCACAGAATAACTCCTGAAGCTCAGCTGACCACAGTTTCTAGTCTGAATAGCCAGGGGACCTTACTTAGGCAGGCTGCCATGAATTGCTTGTCTTGACTGTAACATGAACCCTATTACAGTTGTCTTCATAAGCAGCCCTCAATGCCTTTTGTTTATTTTAAAACTGGAAGACTTCTGGCTCTTGAGTAAATGAGAGGATGGATAATATTTATTTTTATTTGTGTAGTGCCTGTTTGGTCTTCCTCCTTTAGGTCTGTTTTTATAAATAATGATTTTTCTGTGGAAAAAAAAGCTTCATAACAGCATGTTTATCTTTGTGTGTGTAGGTGAGCTCTTTAGAACAAGCAATGTTGGATGCACTTGTAATGGACAGAGTGGACTTTGTTAAGCTGCTCATAGAGAATGGAGTGAGCATGCACCGTTTCCTGACAATCAGTCGGCTGGAGGAGCTTTACAACACGGTACCATCATGTGTCATATACTAGCCACTAAATAAGAGATGATAGATATAAAAGATATGTCATTTTAAATGTGTGCTCTTTGTATTTTCTTTTATTACAGAAACAGCCTCCCAACAACCCAACTCTCCTTCACCTTGTTAGAGATGTCAAACAGGTAGTTGGTTCACTTCCTATCAGTTTATACGATCACTTTGACTGATATGAATTCTAATCTTCTTAATCTCTGATCATTGCACCTTTTTACAGAGCCATCTGCCTCCAAACTATAAAATCACATTGATTGATGTCGGCCTGGTTATCGAGTTCCTGATGGGTGGGACGTATAGGTGCAACTACACCAGGAAGCGCTTTAGAATAATTTACAACAATCTTCATGGAAACAGTAGGGTGAGAAACAGTTGACATTTTTAATATATATTAGAAAACTCTTTCACTTTATATTTTGTGTAAACTAAAATCTACAGAACAGACCGGACCGGGCACGCCCAAACATGTAGTCAAGGGTGTATTGAGAGTGTCTGACCCGCAAGATCTGCACTTCCTACCTCTGGTAGAGCGTCAAGCATATTCTAAGGGAGGCTGTGTACATTGAGTCTGAGTGGACCATATGTTTCTCACCTCCACTGAAGTACGGGACAGTGCCTCTGAATTGGCAGAGGACGATGGTGGTCCTCATTTTCAAGAAGAGCGACCAGAGAGTCTGCCTCAGTTAGTGGGCTCACACTCCTCATCCTTCTCAGGAGGGTCTGTGCCAGGGTTGTTAGAAAGGTTAGCCACAACCCAGATTCAGGAAGAGTGCTGTTTCTGTCCTGGTCATGTTACACAAAGGCTACAGTTGGAAAGCATTATTTATTTATTTATTTATTTTTGTTCATTGTGTCAACAGGTAGATCTTGCCTTGTTCAGGATCAAGTTCAAGGATCTCAGGCTCAAAAAATGTTGGTGATCACTGCTCTAGGTGCACCAAGTGGTGGAGGTTCTCTGTTTTAATGGCCTTAAGATCACATCTCTGATCTTTGCACATGATATGGTCCTCATCAGGCAGTGACCTCCAGCATGCACTAGTGCGAAGCAGTGGAGATTAGAATTAGTACCTCTAAGTCTGAAACAGTGGTCCTCAGTTGTCTGGCCATCTGCCTAGGATGCCTCCTGGAAACCGTCTAGGTGAGGTGTTTTGGGCATTCCTACTGGAAGAAGGCCCCAGGTTAGACCCAGGACATAATGGAGAGATGGTCTCCAGTGGCTTGGGAATGCCATCTACCCAGATGAGGTGGAGGAGGTGCTGAAGGAGAGGGAGGTCTCGGCTTCTCTGGTTTTGACTGCTGCCACTGCAGCCCAAACCCAGATAAGAAGCAGAAAAAAGATGGATGGATTGATAACATTTTTTCATCTAGTAACATGGTTCCATGTTGTTGCACAGAGGTCTGGGCGTCACACAGCAGGTCCTGGTTTGAGGAAAAGTCATGAGTCTTTCAGCATGCAGGCTGATAAGAAGGAGAAGACGAGGCACAACCACTTTATCAAGACTGCACAACCATACAAACCCAAGGTAAACATGCTCAAAACTTTGAAAGGCTGTAGTGATTTGAAGTCTTTGCATGTTGGGAGCCACTGTTAAAAGTATCATCTGTCTTCTAACGCCCATCATCCATTTGCCGTCTTTTGTCAGCTTGAGTCTTCCACTGAGCAGAACAAAAAGAGAAGCAAAGAAGAGATTGTGGACATTGATGACCCAGAGACGCGGCGTTTTCCCTACCCTTTTAATGAGCTCCTGGTGTGGGCTGTGCTAATGAAAAGACAGAAAATGTCACTCTTCTTCTGGCAGCATGGAGAGGAGAACATGGCAAAGGCACTGGTGGCCTGCAAACTCTGCCGGTCTATGAGCTACGAGGCCAAGAAGAGTGACGTGGTAGATGATACCTCAGAGAAGCTCAAGGAGTACTCAAAGTATGAATTTCTATGGTTTTTGATAAATTTCAGATATATATATACACACATACACACTTATCGTACTTATGTATTCCAGTGAGTTTGGAACGCTGGCAGTGGACCTGCTGGAGCAGTCTTTCAGGCAGGATGAGACTATGGCAATGAAGCTTCTGACCTATGAGCTAAAGAACTGGAGCAACTCCACCTGTTTGAAGCTGGCTGTCTCCTCCCACTTACGGCCTTTTGTAGCTCACACCTGCACCCAGATGCTGCTGTCAGACATGTGGATGGGACGACTGAACATGCGCAAGAACTCCTGGTACAAGGTTCATGTTCCATTTAGATTTTATTTTTGGTAGCAAATAAAACTGGCATCATTTTGGTGTGGGATTTAACGCTTTGCTTCCGGATCTAATATAGAATAATTGTCTTTAGTTATTTAAATGGTCAACAAAAATATGAACATAAATAAAACCTAATACTGTATGCTTGTTAAATGATTTGTCAGCAAATAACTTTTATTTTAGGAGAAAATCTAGGTTAGACCTATTCCAGCTAATGAAACTGAGTTTCATTGTGGTAAGTAATCACACTATAAAAAAATAGAAAAATATTTACATGGAGTAAATCAGTATTTGTAATTCAGAAGGCTGTCTCTACAAATACAGCCCCACCCACCCACATGAGTGTGTATATGTCTGCAGGTGATTCTGAGTATCTTGGTGCCTCCTGCCATCCTCCTGTTGGAGTACAAATCCAAGGCTGAGATGGCTCACATTCCTCAGAGTCCGGATGACCACCAGATGACTATGGAGGACAGTGAACACAACTTTCAGAACATGGCCGAAGACATCCAAATGGTTAGATTTACTCAGTCTATGTCGACATTCCCTAGTCTTGTATGCTGCCTTGAATTCAGCAGAGTAATAAATCCTTGAAAACATTACAATCAAATCAATAATAAAAGACTTAAAGATAAAAATGGTCCTCTTGTTGTAGCTGAGCAGCATTATGGCCTCGACACACGGGGAGCGACGAACGACGGCGACAAACGGCCCGCATCGCCTCTGGGGTGAAACCGAACACACGGGAGGCGACAGCGACGGCAGCTTTGTGAATCAAGCTCTTACGTCACTCGCGTCGCTTGTCTAGAAGAAATTTGATTGGTTATAAAAGTGGAGGGATTTTGACATTTTCAAAGAAGTCCGTGTCAGACAAGACAATAAAAATGAAGAGTCAGAAGATTTTACTGGAACTGACAGAAATCCTACTGTTACGTTTCCTCTACAAAAGGGAAAAAAACAACCTTGGGTTCATCCTGTATTACAGACAGGAAACAGCAGGGTGAATATCATTTGATGGCTGATGAAGATAAATTCAGAGCCTTTTTATTTAAATCGATAATCTGTGTGACGTGTCATAATATTAGAAAGTCAGATGCAGCTAAAATGAGGCTTTCCTCCATGTTGAAAGTGGTTGCAGACTGCAGCATACTCTCCTCTCATTGGCCAGTCAATGAAACCCTCGCTGATTGGCTTAGAGCCCGGCGACAACGGCAAAAGTAGAACATTTTTCAACGTTGTTTTATCGCGTCGCCTGGTCGCGTGTGCACGTCTACATGTACAAGCTCAAAATTTCACATGAACGAATGTCGCCGGTCGCTTAGCTGTTGGAGGGCAAGCGACTGTCGCGTCGTCGCACGAGCTCCATAGGAAATGAATGGAGAGCAAGCGACGTCGCTCCCCGTGTGTCGGCACCATTTAAGGCTGTATGTGTGTGTAATAATAAAAAGTGGGAAGACAGATACTAATGTAATATTTAGATTATTAAATCTCTTATTTTCATTGTGTAAGTTCGGCCTCTTTGCTGTTTTTTGCAGGATGTTTTTAAGGAGACAAGATCCCATGACCACGTGGAGACAAAAAGTGACATGGAGACGCATGTTCGCTCCAGGAAGTTGCCTTTAACCAGGAAAATCCATGCCTTCTATCATGCTCCTATTGTCAAGTTCTGGTTCAACACGGTATGGAGATTACAGTAAAAGCCCACACAAATATGTATCTGCATATCCATTCAAGTATTGATTTTTTTTTTGATGCTGCATCTGGGTTGAAATCTGAGTAAAGTGACCAACAGTAAGATGATACAGGAGAACCAAGTTGTCACTGAGATATTCTTAGATGCTTAAATTCTCTACTAGCATTGCTCTGCTTAAGAATTTTCATCTGCAGCTGTCCCTTAACTAAAGCCCAGGTACACCATTATGTCAGGGAGTTAGATACCAAAACTATGATTGATATGGTGAATTTTATGTAACTTAAGGACGGTGAATTTTATGTAACTTAAGGACAAAGGACTTGTCAAGAATTTTGTTAGAAGCATATTTTCTTAAATATGCTCATGTACACACTGTCAGGTTCAGACTCCCCTTTTCTCTTATGCACTTTTGTCACTGTTGCCTAAGGTTAGTTCTCAGAAACATGAGCTGTGAGCTTTCCTTGTTGGTTATATTTTCAGAGAAAAAGCTATTTTTCAGACTGTTCGTGACTGAGAGGTGCTCATACATCACTAAAGCCACTACCTACAGAATATAGCCTCTGCATATGCTTATCTACATCTGTTTTAGCTGATTTCATCCCAATTGCAATGCATCACTGCACCAGTGACTTGCCTGTCACCAATAGGAGAATGGCTGATTTTGTTTGTTTTCCCCAACAGTTCACACCTCACATGTCAAGGTTCAACAGTTTTCCCACCTTAGTGCAACTTTAATTAAGTCTACCAAGAAAGTGTGTGTGTGTGTGAGAGAGAGCGAGAGGGAGGGAGGGGGGACATTTTCAGACTTTCCCATAGTTTTACAGTGTGATTGTCAATCTATGTGCAGGAAATGTCATATAGGGTCAATCAGTACCTTTCTC
>VOQJ01040283.1:2994-20795 GCA_015052665.1 Apistogramma diplotaenia | reverse complement strand
CAGCAGTCTGAGAGCGAAGTGCTCTGCTGGGGTGATATGGTACTATGAGGACTTTAAGATAAGATGGGCCTGATTATTCAAGACCTTGTATGTGAGGAGAAGAATTTAAATTCTATTCTAGATTTAACAGGGAGCCAATGAAGAGAAGCCAATATGGGAGAAACATGCTCTCTCTTTCTAGTCCCTGTCAGGCTCCAGATAACCTTTTTCACACAAACTCCGAGGTCAAAAGATAAGATCAAGAAGCTCACAGTGTTTGATCCTCGTTTATCTGGTAACAATATCTTTGCTTAATGGAGTGAATCCTGCAACCAGTTCAGGCCTCACTTTCTTATATAAACCAAGCACACTCTCCCAGTTTGGGAGTCTATCTAAGCTACAAATTTCCCATCCAGCCCTCTGAACTGTGAACGCTGCTGCATCGCTTCCTGTTAGTTCAACCCCTCCTCCATCTCAGCATCCACCTGCAGGGCTCATAATCATATCTGCAGAGAGTAATGAGCTCACAGCCCCGACTGCAGTCTAACTCGTGATTTCACACCTCAGATTTCTGGACGTGAGAAGTGAGAATCGGTCAGTTGAGTTAAAGTAAAAATCAGAATAAGCTGAGAGAAAAACATTACTTACAGGTTTTTTAGCTCCCTGTAGAAGGTAAGGTCGACTTCTGTTATGTTCTCCAGGCTGGCTTGGTTTTCTATGTAACTGGATAATAAAGAGAGCGGGACAGAAAGAGATGCAGAGAAAGTTAGATGAAGGTATTTTGTTGTGACCTTCAGGCTTTTGTTGCGCAGACATTCATATAAGCTCATACTGAATGGGAACGATACAAAGGAAAAAAAGACAAATGAAAGAATTCCTTGATTCCGACCACAAAGGTAGTTTTCTGTTAGGGAATTCCAGCATTGGGAAGATGTAAGGAAGAAATTACTACATTTAAAAACACATCCTTTGTACCCAAACAAAAAACAAAAATGTGCTCCGGATTAACTGCTCAGATTGGATTTTCTATGGCTGGTAACTTTTATATGTAGCCAGCATCAGATTCCAGGTGAACTCGACGTCTCACAAAGCATCGAACAGAACCTGGAAGCCACCGAAGTCGGCATTTGTGGTTTCATGACGATGAGGAGCTGGCTTTCTAGTTCTGGTCTGTAGAAGAGGAAGGCTGCTGCTTATGAAGGTGTGTGCATGTCTGAGCGGGGAGACTGGGATGTGAACGCGGACACTGATTTCATCCCAGATTCAAATCATGCAAAGCTGCTGTAGCAGAGTGCAATAATATTAATTCAGCATTCAGATTTAGAAGAAACAATAAGAAAACGGGATATGCAACCCCGGGAAAACAAGCCTCGATGAGACGTTCAGGGACCCACAAACAGCAAAGCTCAATAAGAACTTAATCTGTTGCTCAGGTGGAAAAATAATAATGCCCTAAGAGATGCTCGGCAGATGGAAAATTCTTCTCAATGAGTCATTTTCCATTTTTTCAAACAGCGCCTACCTCAGAATAACTACTGCGCTGCAGATCAATGTGGCACTCAACACAAGGACAGCCGTCTCTTTTCAGGAGATATCTGAATAGATGGCCTGTTTGGACCTTCCAAGGATATCGCTGGAGATCCACCTCGTTTCCTGCCCGTCTCCGGCTCCTCGGGCCCTCCCAGGCTCCACAGCCATGTTGCCCATTTTGCTCAGGAGGACACTCACTTAACGGTCTTTTTAAAAAGATGTCTAGATACAAAACTTGAAGGATTTTATTTATGTGAATGTTTTCATGTCTCTGCTGAATACATGATAGTATACTTCAGGAAGTGTACAATTAGCCAAATGGCCATAATCAACAGAAATGATGAAAATCAGGACGACAGAGCAAAGGAAGAAAAACAAGATAATTATTAAATATTTAAGGATTTACAGGCTCTGTCGTATTAACACGCTGCTGTCACATGTAGACGTCACAGCCACATGATTGTGTAAAGTTTTAAAGATTAAAGGTTTGGCATCAAGACTTTTGCCTCTTCATGAAGAACCAGCAACGTGAACCTGAAGTGAAGGCAGCAGCAGAGAACCTGCAGCAGTCACATCCCTCCTTTGGACTCGGAGTGAACTCGGAGAAACCCCCCGTTTTGGCAGCCTCACTGCTGGGGGGCTGATTTGCCTTTGGCACCGGTCTCATGCAGCACCTTGAAGAACTGCAGCTGATGACACTTCTCAGGTTCAGATGAGCACAGGGTCAAAGAGTTCCCACAACTGCTCCACGGGGATAATCTACGATAACCGTGGTGGCCACTGCGTCATCGACGAGAACACCGGCTGATCTGTGCTTTGTGCCACGTCCTGCTGTACGGAGCGTTTGGCTCCAACCAAGTGGCATCCATAAGGTAAGGCCCAGCCTTGTACAATGAAGTCATTACCCTGTACAAACCTCCCTCCTAAATACTACTAACACAAACATCTGAACTTAGTCTGTCCATCTTCCTCTCCAGTGGTTTTGCCCATCTTTATCAGTTCTGATTAATCTATTTATCTTGCAGCTCTGGCTAGGAGGCAATATCCTGGAGTTGCTCTTCACTGTTGAGCCTGATGCTTTGAGAGTAATGAAGCTGCCAGTCGAGGCCCGATGAGGCATCTCTGTGCTCTCGCTCAGCTGTGGCCTCTTGCTTCTTTTTCTATTCTGCTTAGAGCCGGTTTGCCCTGTTCTGTGCAGGGAGCAGCACACGCTGTTTCATGAAATCTTCCATTTTAGGGGGTGGGGGCAATTTTCCACATGGAATAGCCTTCACTTCTTGGACCGGGAATACACTGAGGAGTTTCAAAAGAAAGTAATTTCTCATAAAACCCACAAAGGCTCAACAACCCAAACTGGCCCCTTAATCAGGCTTTCAGGTTGTGTTAACACAACTGGCTGACCAACAAGCATGTTGCCATGACTGTGCTGCATTAGGTAAACCTCCGCCCACCTGGATACCTATTAAAGACATGACGACTAATCAATTACAGCATTATTCAGACGTTTGAGTGGCAGGGCCTCTCAGAAACCCCTGACGTGACAGCTGGTGTTTGCTGATGGAACCGCCAATCAGAGGAGAGCCGGCTTAAAGGGAGGCGGGATTAAACCAGCTGTTTCCAACCGTGGATGAAATGAATGGCTGTGCCAAAGTATCAATCATGCAAAGCTGCTCTAATAGATAAAATATATAATAAACATATAGAGTAGAACAGGTCCTGAGGGGTGTATTACAAGTGTATTACAAGCCTGGCAACTGAGCAGGAAAACAGCTGAGACGTGCAAAGGTGTGCTAGCAGAGTCCAAGAATAAAGAGCACAGAAATGAGCATAAAAGGTCTCCTTTAACCCTTCAAGACCTTCAACACCAAAGGTCCACCATGCTGAAGAACCATCGTGTGGAACATTTCAACTCAACAGAACCTCCAGAACCCTGCCTGTAAGCATATGTATGAAGGTAATCCATGGCAACTACATAAGGTAGCTAACAGGTGCAGTAAGCCACAAAAACCCATTTTCTGTATCTACATATTAAGCTGCAGAAATGCCACAGCTGAACATGCTAATGCACACGATAAAGCACATGGAGGACGTCTGGTGTTTCTGCAAACCCGTCAGAGGAAGGATACAGCGCTGTGTTACATCAACACACAGCTGGAGAACAAGACAAGCTTAAAAGCAGATACATGTTTGACTCTTAATGACTAAACCTACAAAAATCAGCTGGCTGCTCGTCAGACGTGTGTCGTATAAGATCCCTCTCAGGAGCTGATCCGATAGGCCAGAGGAGGGACAGACCCACAGACAGCATAAGACACGGAATTAGCTCCTGTGTCGGAAAAAGGAAGCCCATGTGCATTTTATCTGAAGGCCACCAGGTGGCGATAGCTGCGGCTGGACCTCCGTAAAGGCTTTTCTCATGCGTTTCTGAGCTCAGTCAGTAAAAACCTAAGTCTCTTTAGTGGATCTTGGTCACATCTGCGTTCTTTGCAAACTAGTGGAGATGCTCACCGTCAGACCATTGAGAGAAAGGCAAACAAGAAACATGTATGGAGCCCCTGAGGAAGGCCAGCTCTCACTGAGGCCTGAAAATGATTCTGCAGCAAAAACATGAAGCTGAACAAGGAAAATAAAAGCAGACCATGTGGATACAGACTGGACCTGGGCCATAAACATACCTGCAGTAATGTCTAATTAATGACGGTCGCTTTCAGCACATGCCATTGTTTCAGCACCGCAGCTCCCCGTTTGTCGGCTGCAGCACACAAACCTTTTTATTCATGTCTGATTGACCTGCGCAGCAATAATGTGATTACAGGGCAGGTGGGCCCGGGATCACCATCGCCCTTACTTATTGGATTGAGCCAAGTGGGCTGTATATCATCCATTGTTCCCGGGTGGGGGCACTGACTGGCAATTCACGAAATTGAATTTATAACTCGGCTTATGATGAATTTCAGCCTGTTCCACAGTTAATGGCCCCTTGTTTGTTCCACATATCGGCTCGCACTGCCAATACAGTGAAGTGCTGCTGTTTGCCGGCATGTAGAGCGCCACGGCAAACAGAAGCCCGCTCGCTTATTGATTTCAGAGAGAATGTCAAGCCTCAACCTGAGCCCCACAAACAGACAAGGAAATACCTGGCGTGAGAGAGCGGCTGTAGTAGCGGGGAAAGAAGGGCCGTGCAGGTGAATGGAGGAAGAGAGTGGCAGTGCATTGACTTCCTCCAGCGAAATAGCATTTCACAAATTTAGTTCCTTAACAAGTGCTAATTGCTCAGATCCGGGGACGGGAACAAAGGGAGAACAGCGTGGCGGTGCGACAAGTGACATTTAGTTTTCCATGCTGGAGCTGATGGCGGGTTGCATAATAATACATCAGCCTCCTTTGAATCACAGGTGGTCAGTTTTCTGCCTCTTTTTCAGAGCAAAGTTTTAAAAAGCCAATTTTAAATAACAGTCATCTGCTGCAGACGTGCTGTCGCCGCCTGAGAAGTCTCAGTTCGCCGCAGCTATTCACGAGTCCTGCTCGGGCGCCTTCAGCAGCCGCCGCCCGTCAATCAGCCGCGTGATCACTCTTTTTAAGCGTGATGTTTGGTTAGAAAGAACTCCCTACGTCAAACAAAACTACCACAACCAAGAAATACTTTTTAAAAAAAATAAATCGGCCGTCTTCTGCCAAACCAAACCACAGGAAAAGACAAACCCGGTCAGGCCAACCTGAGCAGTTCATCCAGGTCTGACGGTCATTCAGGAGTGGAATTTATATTTGAGCCACGAAAATTAAAAAGTACTTTCATGCTTTGGAGCTTCTTCAACTATGATGCATCAGTAAATGTGTCCATCTTAGGGCTTAATGCACATGTACAGCATGTTGCTCCCTAAACTATCACAGGGTTCGTGTATTAATCTGAAGTTTGAAGGCTCAAAGCTGATCAAACCCTCGGCAACAATCTTTAAACATCCTAAAAGGAGCGCGAGGAGATCCTCTGAAGATGTTGAGGCCACGTGAGCACACTCTGAGGGTAGACACCAGTTTCCATTGCTCTGTGCATTTATTGTCAGCTCCAGATCCAATATTGATTCCCAATAGCAAAAGTGTCTAAATTACTGCCGTACTAATGCATCTCAGATAGCAGGAACTTTATTTTACGCCAAGCAGAGCCTAAAGCTAACGATGACATCATCCTCTGTGCATGAGATTAGAGGTTAAAGAGTCTGTGAGTCAAACAACTTTCAAGCCTTGCAGATAATTTGCAGAAACAAACGTAAAATCTGACTTTTCGATGTGAAATTATGAAAAAGAAAAGTGTGTCTGCATTAAACTGGATGGAAACTTATAAGCATTAACAGGGAAAGACGAACTTTGGAAGATACAATCTAACCAACCTGATTTGTCTAATGGGTGCTTCTGTATCTAGACATCGTTACCGGTGACCCCGACACCGGGAGCCGACACACATGCCCCCACTTTAACTGAAAAGCACCGACCCAATCTGAGACTTCACATCAGAAGCGAAGGAGCCCATTTAAACCAAACCTCTGGCAGTGAGGAACGGCAGCACAGTGTGAACACAAACTGAATCGAGGCGTCTGATACTCGTGCTTTTTCACAGGAGCATGCCGAGCAGGTGTCACATCATACTCACATGTCGGTCACATTCTCGCTTTCCTGTGAAGCCAGCGGCGGGATGCTGGTTATGCCGTTAGGTTCCAGGCACTGCACCGTGGTAAAGAAGCACCGGCAAGCCGATGGGCACGCGCCCGAAGCTGGTGCTGGTGCCGGGCTCAGTAGGGTGAGCACCAGGGGCAGGAGAAGCGCCAGGGCCCGAGGTGCCACAGCCATCTCGAAGGATTTCCTCAGGACACCCAGTAAGCTTGGCAGCTGAAGCCAGAGTCAGTGTGATTCACCCAATGAAGACTGAAGAGTGAAGAGCTTTCATACGTCCTGCTCTTCACTCTCTAGAAGGGTTGAGATCCCAGCTGCTCAGGGTCTGGTACTGAGCCACAGCTGTACTGAGCAGCAGGAGGGGCAGGGAGGCAAGCAAGCAAAGGGGCCCTTGGGACACACTAGTAGTGGGCTGCCGCCTCTTTTTCACTCCCTCTCCCTTTCTCTCCTCCACGATGAAGGGAGGAGCAACAGAGCATGGGCCAGAGTCACCAGACACCTCAGAAAAGGGGGAGGAGGAGGGGTGGAGGTGAGGGTAATAAGCAGAGGAGATGGGGATATGGTGGCAGAGATCACCCCACCACACCACCCTGGGTGGAGAAGTCTGTTGGCGGGACAGCAGAGCGGAGGAGTCGGGCTGCATCTGCGTCCTGGGAGGACTGACTGTGGAAAGGTTCACGTTCACACTGAGGAGCTCAGTGATGACCGAACAGCTGTGGAGTAACGGGCAACATTTGCTATTTGCAATAAGCCTAAATCCTAAATCCGGGCAGCACGGTGGCGTGGTGGTTAACCCTCACAGAGGGTTTCCTCCCACAGTCCACAGACATGCACTTACTGGGGTTAACTGGTCACTCTGAACTGCCCACAGGTGAGTGGCTGTCTGTGGTGGCCCTGCGACAGGCCAGGTGCACCTGCCTCTCGCCCTGTGACATCACAGAGCTGTGAGCTCTCTGATGGTAAATACCTCGATGATCCAATACTTAATAGATGCAGAATCGATGCATATTTGTACTTTGTTCCATCATGTACTGGAGCTAAACGCACAGGTTAGTCAGGTTAGTCAGGTGTGTGTGTGTGTGAGACTCGTGTGATGATGATTTTTGTATTAAAGCTGTTAAAATATTAATGTTGCATGTTCTTTTATGTGGAAAGGTCAATTCCACCACTCTACATACCATCAGTGCCCTTTATCCTTTCGCTGCAGACTCCATCACTCACACGAGCTTTGTATGAGTGCAGCCGTTTGTCATCAGCGAGCCCTTCACTGAGCCCCACCCCCATTTCTCTGGTCACTCTGCTCATGAGTGAGGTCAAAAAGTCTCGACCGCAGCGATCGGCCATAAGCTGAATCGCTGTTTTTTTGCTGCGGTCATCAGGATGATCTGGTGGCTTAATTACACTTCCTTCAGCTCGGTCTCAGCTCAGCAGAGGGAACAAGGCCTTCATTCACACAACACGTCTGCACGTGGAGATTCTCTTGGACACTTTCAGAATGTAAAACGGTGATCATTTATGTTTCCTCACCTTCTTTGAACATGATCTCCAGCACGAGTTCCAATATTCTGCTTTGCAATAAATAACTTCAATCTCATGTTTCCTGCCTGAACTTCTAAAAGTCTGCATGATGCTACTATAACTGCAGGTGTGCCAAGTTGCCTCAAATTTGATGTAGCACCACCAAGGAGCAGCAGTATGACGTGTGTCTGTAGACTTCAAGTCTTTAATTATTAAACGTCTGCGCTGCCATCACTGTTTTGCACTATTCTGGTATTTCATGTTGCGTTCCTCACAGCGATGCAGCCGGTGTTACAGCGAATGAAAGCTAAGCACGGGAACAAATCATTTAGTGGCCCTCAGTTCATGCTGGATACAATATAATTCCTGGTAAAACAATAACCAATCAAGCAATTTATGTTCACTGCCCACACACATCATCAGCTTCCTCCGGAGTTTCTAGTTAATTTCATAAAGTTGAAAATTACAACAAAACACCTTTTGAAATTTGCCTGCTCAAAACAAAAGACGAGTGTGAGAACAATGAGAAGAGCTTTCCCCAAAGAGATGCCCATCAGCTGAAAAATATCACCTATTCTTACAGTAAAGAATAATAAAACACTCCACATGTCACGGACGTTCACTCTGCTTTTCATCTGTTAGCTGTGCAGCTTTTAAAGGAGGAACATGTCACATCTCCCTGATCCATCCTTTCACACTGATGCAGCCTGTTGAAGCTCATTTCTGCGCCTCACCACCACATTTAAAGACTAGTTTCAATGAAGTCTAATTTCCCCCAAAAGCTGAAGTTTCTCAGACTCACAGGGAGCTGATGTCGGGCGGCTGCAGCTCAGGAGGAAGAGCAGGCACCTACTAATCAGGAGGTTGCAGGTTCAACCCCTGGCTGCTCCAGTCTGCAGTCCAAGACGCTGAGCCAGAGATGTTCTCTGATGCAACTTTTGGAGAACGAATGAGGCCTGTTGTATGGAACCCGTCCATTTATATCATTACATCAACCTTTGTCAGACAGCAACGGTCTCATTTGCCTCTGCTTATTTAATCAGACTAGTGTTTTATGCATTCTGGTGATTGATGCTCACAGAAGGAGCAAATCGTGACACTCGGCTGTGAATCAAGCTGCCGGCAGTTAGACCCGCTCGTGGGGAACACACCCAGACGCTGCTGCATCCTGTTTCAGGGGCTGGACCACGTTACCAGCCATATCTATAGCATACGTCCTGCTGCTATCTCTGCTCACACACACACAGATGTGCATAATGCAATCAGCAGCATTAAATACATCCTCCGTACATCAATCACTACACCGAGATTTAAAGATAAGTTCAGAAATATTCTATATTTTCTTACTGTCAACATGAAAAATATCGTTCTGTCCCACCGTGGAGCTCCATTGTTTTTGAAAAACGATTAAAAATGCATTAGTGAGCGACACCGCTGCGATGAGTGGCAAGTTCCTGCTTTTCTGCTTTGATTCGATCCCACATACACGTTGCATTAAGCACCAAACGTGTATACAAAGTCTAACAAATGACACGTTGCTCCCCTGTGAGGACTGCAGCCTTACCGCCGTGCGACTGAGTGTCAGCCAGCGCTCCACTGCTTTGGGCCACACAGGGCTTTCTTCACATTAAAGCCAGTAAGGGAAGCTTTTCATGCTCCCCACAGGACACACCTGACCGTCAGGATCACGGTGATGTTTGAGTCACATTAGCAGAGACATTAAAGGGATTCTCTCAGGCGGCACTGAACTGTGTGACTGCAGCAGGTTCTGTTGGATCTGACCTACGAGGTCAGTCTGTGGAAAAGCTCAGCGCGGCTCCGAACGGACGTTTCTCAGGAAAAAAACCTCGATTATGTCGAGGATCCGGTATTTGTAGAAACTGACTAATGCTAGTGATGTGATTACTTTGCTGCTTTTCTTGGTGGTGAGAATGAAATCAGCTCTGTAGTGTGGAAGCGTGGCCCCTCTTCATTCTCAGGCCACGTGGAAGCCTTGGCCGCGTAAACAGGAGGTTAAATTTGCCATTTCTACAAAATTATAATAAAATTCCAAACTAGTGACCCTGCTTCAGACAGCACTGACGATTTTCTGTGTCTTTCTTTTTGTAAGTTTGGTTGTACTAAAGTGGCCTGCCGTTGCACAACTGAGCACTTCATGTTGAAGATATTTTCTTCCAAAACGTTTGTATTGAGCGTGCCGGGCGCCCCGTTTTCCATTGAAGCTCCGCTGCTTCAACAAAAACCTAATAAAAGTATTTGGTTTACATTAAAGCCTTGTGTGTCCTGTAATGGATGGAGCGCATTGGTTACCTGACAGAAATGAATATGAAGTTACCATATAAAGTGTGAGAGCACCTCCTCCAAAAGCTTTACACCATCAAGCTCAATATAAAGCATCACAGATGTGCTTCTGGAAGACTGGTCAGATTCCCATAAAGACTCTTGTGGAAGAGTTGAAGCTGTTGTAGCTGCAACGCGTGTGCCGCCATCATGTTAAACCCTCTGGGTTAATGGATGGATGTTACTCCGGTTCGTGTGTGTGAAGGCTGACGAATGTAGTGGATCTTTTTTATTACGATGTGAAGAGCATCACAGATCGAGGCCCCAAAATGAGAAGGAAGCTGCACAGAGAGAAACGTGACCTTTTCACAGAGAAAAGCACTTGTTTCAGACGTCTATCTGAGCAAAGACTGTCGCAGTCAGAGATGGCAGCAGAGAAGGAAAAGAAATCGGATGCAGAAACATCAGAGAGGAGTCATGCTGTTTCATAAAGAGGCCGGAGCACAAGGCTGCACTTGGTCAGGTGCACCTGTACAGATCAAGGCTAAAAACAGAGGCAGCAACAATTTAAAGACCTACACATTTCTCGATCCTGCTAGTACAGCTGCATTTTGCACTGAGCGGCTCAGGAGGGAGCTAAAGGTAAAGAGAATATATACCAAAATGCTGATAAGGTTGCAGATGGTCACATTATTTCTGGGTTGGAAGCAGCTGCACTTAACAGAGACACTTATGTCGAGTGTGCACACGGCGATTGCTGCCTGTGACTCACGATAACATACTTAAACTCTGGGGACATTCCTGTCGTTGACGCCGAGCTGCTAACTGGAACCAAAGGTGATGGTACATTAAAGGGTGAAGAGCCTCATGGACCACCGAGAGGAGGCAGCTGCCCCACCATTACAGCCGACCACACGTCCACTGCTCACAGAGGAAAAGCCTGGAATGACCCGAGAAGATCTTAAATTTATGAAATTTCACAATTCAGTAGAAGTCGTCGATGGACATTACTGTTTGAGATCATCTTCGGGAGGATAACGGATCAACAATCAGGTTCGTCAGTGATGTGATGAATAAAGGTGATGCAGACAGAGTGCCAGAACACCAGCTGCAAGGAGAAGAGGGGGTAGGTGTGGTCTATCCCACTGTGGTGTGCATCAGCCAAAGCGAACCGTGAAGTGCTCTTTGACTGAAGAGAACATTTTAAAGGGTCTCAGCTGTTTCCTTGCTTGGAGTTCTTGCAGGGCCTTATAGCAGTGATGGCTGATATACAATCAATGGATCATCAGTTCAAGGCAGCAAAACAGGATGGAGACTCATTTCCTGTGGTGACTTTACACAATATCCACGAGTACAAAATGACTGTCCATTTGTTTGGTGCAGTATCATCACCCAGCTGTGCTAGCTTTGCCCCACAAAGGACTGCTGATGATAATAGAAGCGAATTCAGTGCATTTAGCAGGAAAAGACGTGTTAAACCCAAAGACTCATAAGTGCCAGATTACACAATTTACACGTTTTTGAAGATGGCACCGTTTCATACCCGAGGCTCCAAAAGGACAACAGGAAGCTCCATCTCTTCTTTATCTTAGGAACGAGTTGCTCCATCAAAGAAAGCGACAGTCCCGCGGATGGAGCTCACAGCTGAAGTCTGCAGCTACAAAGAAAGTCTTTGTTTTAGGACCAGAGCCTCTTAACGTTTGGCTCCTCAGATTTGGTTTCTACTCTTCGCTCGACTGTTATTTATGTGGTAAAAGAGTTTATCAAGCTCTTTCAGAAATGTATTATTCTGAACAAAAGCCACCAAACAGGTAGGAAACAGCAAGAAGCGTAGTTTTCATTGTTTAAAATGCTTTGTTTTACCTTCCTGGCTCAGAAACTGCCCACCTTATTTTTAATTAATTATGGTAACCTTGGTGATCTGTAAATCACTACTGAATAATCCTATTCCACTGACACACAAGAGGCAGGAATGAAAAGAAGCAGAGCAGCATGTTAAAACGAACACAAAGTAATATAACAGACAATCCTGCAGAGACAAAGAAGTCAGGACTGTTTGAACGCAGGTAACGAGTCACAGGTAAACGCAATGCCAATCAACTGGCAGGTAATAAACGAGGACAAGAAGGAACGATCACAGAACACCAGAGAGCTAAATGGAAACTGAATAAAGATCAACGATTCAAAATTAGGACTCCAGCAGGAAACAATCAACACACTCATCCAAACTCACTCGACCGAAACTACAACTCAGATACAAGAAAAACTCATGTGCAGGATATTAAACGGAACCCAGAAACTGGGTTCTGGTTCTGGAAGGTTCCGGGCAGATTTAAACACAGGGTGTTCTTGCTGTGAAGCAGCAGTGCTAACCACCATGCCTACCAGCTCATCTGGTGATGCCTTTAGAAAAACCAATTAGGCAGAAAAATCAACCAGCAAAGAAAAGGGACAATTAAAATAAAAACTTTAAACCATCTTTCCAAAACCAGCGCGGGAACATCCTGTTAGGGTTACAGCAGCGACACAGAGATCTGATTGGTTGGCCTCAGAAAACCATAATCAGATCCACAGTCCTGGTCCATAAATGTAAACCAGGAGCACATGTCCTCTGTGTCTTATCAGATCAGTACAAGCTGATGGAACAAGATACAGAGGGGACACTGTGTAAGCAGCATGCTATGCTATAGAGGCTTTATCTACAGATCTGGACATCACAGCCCCAGCCTCTCCAGCCCTCCCCTCCCTGATCAATACACCACCAAGCAAAACAACAGTGTTGGGTGAAGCCGTCTCAAATTCTTCACCTCAATTTTCTTCTCTTCTTTTTTTTAATGTCACCCAACCCTTTTATTTTCCTCTCATTTTCATCTGTGGCTGCATCATCAACACCCAACCAGAACGGTGTGTGTGTGTGTGTGTGTGTGTGTGTATCACAGGGGTATGCCCAGAATCAATGGGCTGGAGCAGGCTATAGAAGGTTTACGAGAGTGTGTGTGTGTATGGTCTGTGTGTGTGTAACCAGATAAGCCTGTCTCAGCCCCTCATTAGTACCCGGGCTGTGGACACCAGAGGCCTCTGAGAGGCTCATGCAGATGAGCAGAAATCTGAGGAGCTGTGGTGGGAGCTGGGGGGGGCGAGACAGCAGAAGTTAGCTCAGGAGGTCATGAACACCACCATCTCTTGTCTTTCTCTCCATTATTTGCCAACTATCTACAGTACTGCTGTCCCTCTGCACTTTAATTTGGTCTTCATATAGAACCAATTCACAAGTACTTGGTGACAGTGGGGTGGAAGAACTCCCGTTTAACAGGAAGGAGTCTCCAGCAATCCTGGGGGGCTCAGTCCTGGACAGTTTAGGTACTGCTGTATGTATGCAGATACAATCCAGAGCTGATGTAACAAAATTCATTCATTTGTACACTGCAGCGTGCAGCTGAATGACCACAAAACGTCTACTCTGTTCTATTCTATTGGTTCCCCAGGCTGGAGAACAGGTTCTACCAGCTCCTGAACCCTGCTGTCCTCACACACTGCAGTCTTTCACTCCATCCACCTCCAGTGTCGACTACTCATCCTTCAAAACAGGTCGAGAGCACCAGATCTGACAGGAAATGGCAAGAGATGCAGCAACTAAGCAGCTGAATTAGTAAAAAAAGTCAATGAGTTTACAGCAGGTGCTTTCAAAGGCACATAAAGCAACCTGTGCTGTCATGGCCAGAAGCTGCACACGGTGCTCTCTGTATGACACTGATGTTCAAGGATTCCCTCAGCTGTGCTTGAAACAACGACTATTTAAAGGTTTACATAATCACTTGTAACCATTTCTACCATTGAAACCTTTATGACAAGTTGTTTTATATTAAATCCAGATGCTTTCACTTAATACAATGTTGCACTTCACTCCGATTATAACATTTTAATATTTACTTTTATTTTGACGATAGACTGGATGATGAGGGATTTTTGGCCTTCATCAGCACTGGTTCGCTGGGTGAAAAGTACATCATTGTCCATCTGAACCCAAAGAGGTTTTAATCGTCTCTCCTGCTCGGTCCAGCTCATATCCATGTTTACAAAGAGCTGCTCTCCATTATCCTAATTGAAAAATGAGAGTAAAGTGCCACTTTATTAGCAACACACAGCCATAACCCGCCGATTCATCTCATTCATGACGGTGAGGCACCGACGACAAACCGCTGTTACTCCAAAGAAACGACAAAGTACACAACATAAACTGCTTATATGCTTCTGCCTTAGATACATTAGTATCCATATTTGGTTTTTATCATTTACAGTTTGTCAGTGAGAGACGAGCACACACTCATCGACATGAGTGATGTCAGAATGATTCATCTGGTCAATTATTTTTATAACTGCCCTCTCAACAAACACACACACACACACACACACTTCCCAGAACTACCAGAATTGTTCATCGAATTAACACTGGAAGCTCATTCTGACTCCGAGCACACGGCCTGCATTTATGTCCAAAGACATTCACGGAATGAGCTTCTGCAGCTCTTGGAAAAGTCAATAATGCAGAAAAACAGATAGCGGGGACGTTATAATCACAAGCCCTCACTCTGTGACGCTGCCGGTGATGAGTGGAAAATAAAGCAGGAGAGCGTACAGTAGCAGCCGGCACAGCAGACCCGCCTGACGGACAAAACAAAGACAGCAGCTCCACGTTCTCCAACCATCGTGTTTCTCTTTTGTTTTTCCTGATAATCTCCGATTAGCTTCATCGAGAGGTTATTTTTAACGTAGGATTTTTACACAGGAATAGTTTCACCAACACAAAAACATGTTTTACTGTTCTGAGTGTGACTGCTCCTCCCTGATGGACGAATTCCTCTGTACAGGTGCAGGTTAGGCGGCAGCTTTGCCCCGGGTGCGACTATGACCCGGCGCTTTGTGCTGTGTGTCTATTCAGTGAAAGAGAAAGCCCCAAAAATAATTAATGCCTTCAAACAACAAATATAGTTTTTAATCTGAAGTCATCGGCTGAAGACTCGGGGTACGCTGGAAGGCTGCCAGTGACTTCAGCACGTCTCAGTCTGCTGATGGAGATGAGCTCAGTGACTTAAATGCAAAGTGTAGAAAGTGATGAGTAAAACCGGAGCTGCTAACAGCACCGATGAGCCGCCAGCCTGATGTGATGTAGGCTTCCTGTTGCCACCAAAAAAGCCTTGGCCCATCAGGGCATGGATGCACCGCCCAGTGCTGCACCCTGACAGGGCCTTTGAGGAAGGGGCCTGCCTGCAGACATGCTGCAGACTTGGTGCAGTTTGGAGACAGAAGCCCACCCAAAGTGCTCGAGTGCACAGAGCTGTGGCTGCTTCTACCTGCCGGGCTTTTACACTGGACTTCATAAAGACTGTCATCACCTTTGGCTTTGCACTAGTTTGTGTTGTGTACAGCACTCTGGGAGGTGGCACTGGTTTTAAAGGGCTTTAATGAAGCCGAGTTTCTCCTGTTTGGGGTGGACATGACATCATCTTTGATTTGATTTTTTGCTTCATGACTAATAAGCAAACACAAGGTGAACGTTTGTTTTTGTGCCATTTGTAAAAAAAATCACAACTTTATAAAGTGGCAGGTGAAATTCAGTGTGCACAAAGCAGCTTGTTCATTTGCACTGCATTAAGGAACAAATGCAGCAGCAGACGGTTTCATTCTGCCACGTGTCGGCCGGACCTTTGTGAGAACAGGAAGCCGCCGGGAGAGCAGCGAGGGTCGAGGACCGGCAGCTCCTCTGTGAGCAAAATGGCAGATTACAGCACCAGGAGGAGTCAGAGCAGCTCTTTCAAGTCACGCAGCACCCTGCAGAGTAAAACACAAAGACCCGCCATCCACCGTGTGTGTGTGTGTGTGTGTGTGTGCATCTTTTGTGTCTTCTTTTTGACCTGCAGTTTTATAATATCTCTGCATATCCTTCTGAAGCGCCTGAATGATGGATGAAGGCTCCCATCAAAGACCTTTAAAAAGGCCCGACTCTCATAGGAAATCTGACATGTATGACACATATGAGGGGTGAGGTCTGAAACTTCACCCCCACTGAAAACGCCGTCAGCTTTGACCAGCTGATGGGGTCGGAGCACACTAAAGCACACTGGTTTAATAATTTACTTCTTTCTTAATCACTGCAGACAAATTCATTATTTTCCACAAGCACCTGCCTGCAGAGTAGTTCACTGAGCAGTAACCATGCTGAGGTCGGACCTGTGATTCAATAAGGATTTCGCTGTCCAGGCCGAGAACACGACCAACAACCCTTGGGCAACACACGCAGTTCTCAACCAGACGTACCCTTCGTCGGCCCCCTGCTCGGGCAGAGGCTCGTCCCATCCCATTGGCCACCTGAAGACAGTCCTGCAAAGAGGCTATAAAGCTGCCATTTTGCCAGGATGGATGGGAACTGGTTTGTGGCCTGTGAGAGGTGGCCCACCAGAGGTCTGCCGGTAATTACAGCCAATTGATTTGGAATAGTTTCCATGTCAAAGCTGCACATCAGCCGTGTAATATGGGTGTATACGGGACTGGGAACATACACACTGAAGTTACATACAGTTGTGTTACAGATGATTTTGGGCTCACGTCCAAACCGTGTGAGCATCAATCAGCAAAGTGGTGCAAGGTGCTTTAGAGTGGTTTGGACCGAGGCCAACAACAAGAGCCTTCATCATCATCGAGTGCCACCCTCTCATGTCTGTCACCTATACTGCAGTTCCTCCCTGAGCCTTTCTATCAGGCTGAAATATCCAAGAAAATGATTGTATTGGAAGGCTGAGACTGGGAACGCTCCTGAAGCTCCAGGACCCCAGGACTCCAGGACCCCAGGACCCCAGCCCTCCAGGACCCCAGGACCCCAGGACCCCAGGACTCCAGGACTCCAGGACTCCAGGACCCCAGGACCCCAGGACTCCAGGACTCCAGGACCCCAATGATCATGAGAAACATTTTAACTCATTTTAACGCCCAAACGACAGAAGCACATTTCTTCCTGCTGTTTGTCTTAATGGAACGAAAACAGAAGAAAAACAACCTGATAAAAAAGAAAATAATTCTGAAACATGATGATAACTGTCCTCACACTAATGTTCGAAAATAGCCCCTTTTACTGCTTTTCACTCCTACTTCTGTAAATGATCAGTTTAACCAGCAATTTTCACGTTTTTCACAGGATAAATAATTCAACTAGTGGCTAAATTTCAATAAAATATTAATATTTACTTTGATTTGACTGTTTATTATTATTGCCCGCGAGCTTCTCAGAGAAGATGGGAGAAATTACAACACGAGAATATGATTTGAACAAATTATTAGTGTAGTCACAATAAAATCCCATTTAAATACTTTCAGGCTGAAATGAATATATAGATATTTGTGGCAGCTGGGTGGGTTTTAGTCACGACTCTGTGTGAACACCATGTTTTAGACAGTTTTACTGCTTCACCTGCTCATGACGGGGTTTTTCAGCTCTGCACACCAACAAAAACTGTGATTTTAATGAAGAAAATACTGAAGTTGTTCATTTAAGATAAGATAGAACTTTAATGATCCCACAACGGGGAAATTCGTACGTTACCGCACTGGTACACAAAAGAAAAAACTTATACATATACACATATGTACACACATATACATGAAAAATCAACACTATATGCAGATTTTAAAACACTATATACATTTGTAGCCGAGGTGGGAGTGACAAACAAATAAATGTATGTTTTCTGTGTGTGAAAAAGAAAGTTCACTGTGTGCATGAGTTTGACTTTTGCTCCGTTTGTGTTCGTGTGTTATTCTTCTGTGTTAACAGCATC
>VOQJ01040276.1:0-14543 GCA_015052665.1 Apistogramma diplotaenia | reverse complement strand
ATACTCCTCCAGAAGATTCAAATAGTTCTTGGGTAAAATAAAAAAGTAAAGGAATATGTGTGTGTGTGTGTGTGTGTGTGTGTGTGTGTGTATATATATATGTATATATATATATATATATATATATATATATATATATAATATATATATACACACACACACACACACACACACACACACACACACACACACACACACACACACGTAGCTGCTCCCTCTCTTTCTTCACTGTCGCTGACTGGACAGAACGGCGTTGCCACTTGGACTCCCAGAATGAGCGGCTCCTCATGAGCAGGACACACTTGTGTGACACATGCCCAACCATCACCTATATTTATACTTTTTTTTGGTCTTAAATTTCATTCAAGGTGGCATTAAAAAAGTCTTAAAAGGTCTTAAATTTAACTTGCTAAAACCTGCAGATACCCTGTACTTAAATCTTGAATGTGGTATCACTGCGAATGAACAAAAGAGTGGGGGTGGATGATGGGTAATGTGGGTTACACTAGGAATACTGTGCCTGTTAAAAGTCAGCAACTTGATCACAGCATCATATTTGTTCCAGAGTTACTTAGAAAAAATGCTACTAATCTCACAAAGACGTTTTGATGCAAATTTCTATTTCAGGTAAATTTGTTGTGCTTTAAATATTTGAATTAATGTCCATCACAGTTCAGCTTTTTAATAGAAGTTGTAGTTATAAAACTCTTCACCAGATGGTGGCAGCAAAGCACTAACAAGGACACACGCTGTCTCGGACTGGGCAAGAAGCAGAATTTGTAGTTGAGGTCAGTGGTTTTGAGGTTCTTCTTATGGTGCATGTCTGTGTTTGTGTGTAGGAGTGAACCTGTTGGTGGGAACAGAGAGCGGCCTGATGCTGTTGGACCGCAGTGGTCAGGGGAAAGTTTACCCTCTGATTAACCGCCGACGCTTCCAGCAGATGGACGTTCTGGAAGGACTCAATGTCCTGGTCACTATATCAGGTACACACACAGGTCTACGGCCAGCCAGAATAGGGAAGAACCGATCTGCGAGATGGACCGAAAGCACCATCATACAATCACAGGCAACTAAGCACAAGCTTAAACACAGAGTTGCCTGCTCACAGGAGGTCATCCGATTGTTGGGGTTTTCTGTAATATTACAGGGTCTTTACATTATAAAGTGCTTTGAGGCGACTGCTGTTTGTCACTCTATAAATATAAGTGAATTGAATTGACGCACTGGGCAAAAGTCTTGATCCACCCCTCATGATAGTTTGCCTAGCAAAATGATAAATAGCTGCTGCAATTTATTGAAACATGTGCAAATACCTTCATTAAGCCTGGAGAACTGCTGCTAAACACCACTTTAAAAAATTACAAGTCTAGCTACTTGGAAGTAAAATCTAAAGAAATTAGAGGTGGCTCAAGACTTTTGCACAGTAGAGTAGTTTGTTAATTATGTGGCTGAAAGAAGCTTCACGTTTGTTTTCACACCTAGCAAAGTGTTTGACTATATATTTCTGGCTTCTGCACGTTGCCAAGTGCCACATTCTACATAAACTTTACATTTTCAGTGGCTACACACTGTGGAGTTTTCATATTGAAAGTCTACCCACAGTTTTACTTCTCATTTTTCTCAATTTCCTAAGGACAGAATGACGCAACAGATATTTTGAGCGAAAAGGATATTGAGTAAAACTCTTCGGAGTGAAAACACGTCATACATGTCTATGCTATGTAACACTGATACACACTTGAGCTTTCCATGATGGAAGGAAATGTCGCAGAGTTAACCACCAATAAATGTCCTTCCATGAAACTGATCTGTAATGCAATTCGATTCCTAGGAGACGGTGTAAACGTGTTAAACATGCAGAAAAAAATGACCATTATTTATCAGTCCACAGAATATTTTCCCAAACATTTTGGGGATCATCAAGATGTTTATTTAGCAAATGTGAGATGAGCTTTTGTGTTCTTTTTCATCAAAAATGGTTTTCACCTTTGAACTCTTCCATAGAGTTTTATCCAGTCTCTTTCTTATTGTTGAACTCTGACCTTAACTGAGGCACGTGAGGCCTGCAGTTCATTAAGATCTTGTTCTGGGTTCTTTTGTGACCTCCTGGATGAGTCGTTAATGAGCTCTTGGAGTAATTTTGTCAGGCCGGCCGCTCCTGGGAAGTTTCACCACTGTTTCACGTTTTCTCCCATTTGTGGATAATGGTTCTCATCAAGGTTCACTGAATTTGTTTTGTAACCCTTTCTAGACTGATGGCTGTTAATGAAGTTATTGTTGTCTAATCCTGAAATCTGTTTGACAATCTGAAACATTTAAGTGTGACAAGTATGCAAAAAACTAAGAAATCAGGAGCGGGTGAATTAATTTTCCCAGTGCTGTACATCCAGTTACTGACAAACTTGTTCTTATTAGGAAAGATTGGTGTGAACCTTGGTTTGGATCACACATTATAAAAGATGGACAGAAGATGGAAACTGCTACAGTATCATTTCTAAAGACCTGATTGTTCATTAATCCTCAGTAAAAAGAAATTGTCTAGAAATGGAGATAATTAAAGACTGTTAATGCTATTCCTAAGAGTGGGCATCCTGTAAAAATCTGATCAACAGCACAACATGCAATCTTCTTGCAATCGTCTTGCAATTTTGCAAATCAGAGTTCACTTCTATTATTCCATGACAGTTTTTGGACAATGTTATTTAGACAGATAACACATAAGCTGAACTGGAAGAATACACCGTGCTGTTCTTGGATGAAAGAAGGAAAAAAACCACTGCAAACCAAATTCAAGGCCTCGACACAGGCACGGTTGAGGTGCCATCATGATTACTTTTCAGACAAGTGATACTTGATATTGCTAAAGCGGCTGAAATTCTCCCATTCAGACCCATAATTAAATGAAGTACTTGCATGCTCTTACGTGCTATGCAAGTGTTTGATCCTGAGTCAAGTGACATATGATGCAGGTTGTCAGAGTTTTCTTAATATTGCCGTTGATTTTCACAGTAAATAGAGAGGCCATACTCTTTGAAGTAGTTATGATAATACACAAACGGATGTAAACTGATTGGACAGCTAATAACCCGTAGCATATAAACTGTGACTCTGTATCACACCTCATCGGTTTGAGGTGGAGTACACGCTGCAATCTGCTGTTAGACCTTGAGTGATCCACTCTCAATGCTGAGGATAATTATAAGTGATTAATGCAGTTAGTGTGATTGTAACAGATACTGTTAATGTGCTTTTGGATCAAGTCTGCTGCGGGCTGGAGGTATTTCGATAAGGGGAGCTCATTAGGAGGAATTGAGCTTGATTTATTGATAAGAAATACAATTAGCTATTTGGAGATTAGACTCTGATGGTCCATTGAAGCAGAAGGGAATCCCAGTGGAGAAAAGTATTAGGGCAGAGCCACTCTGGAGTCTAGACACTGGTGATTGAGGAGACCAAGATGGAGGCTTGGAAAGCAGTTCCTGGGTGGTGGCGAAGGGGATGAGGTGAGTTACAAGACTGAGTCCGAACGGAAGAATGACAGATGAACAGTGACATTTAAAGCACGCTGAGCAGAGGCTGATTGGCTTAACGAAGGCGAGCATTAATATGACTGGACTAGAAGTGATAAAATCAGCATTGAGTTTGACAGTGTGGGAAAGTGGAAGTGATGTAAAATAGACAAGCAGCCAAACACCTGGGAAAGTTGGCAGCTGAGTGATTACAGATCGTCCTTATTGACCTTGCGCCGAAGCTTCATGTAAAAGACTGAGGACAGACTTCTTTAAACAGGTTCAAACAACAAACTAACTTTAACTCTTGCTACATTTTGTCAGAACCTGGACTGTAGTCGTTACTTCTGAGTCTTATTTGTCCCATTTCAGGTTAGGTTGGTATAATCTGATAATGTCATTGGGATTCTGTTTTGCAGGATGGCTTGGTAAAAAAAAAATTCCTCCTCACACACTGCAGCTTTAGCAAACACCTACCTTTCATTGTTGGATCAGACAAACAACAATGAAAGCACAAGCTGATGTAGAAATTCCTAGATTTTGTTTTTGCTTTTCTTTACCTTTTGTGTTTCTCAATTCAACTACAGGTAAGAAGAATAAGCTCCGCGTGTACTACCTGTCCTGGCTGAGGAACAAGATTCTGCACAATGACCCTGAGGTGGAGAAAAAGCAGGGCTGGACAACTGTAGGAGACTTGGAGGGCTGCGTCCACTACAAAGTTGGTACGTAATATTCATTTATGGACACAAACACTGTTGATAAACTACAAAAGTGGTAAGTTTGAGATTAAGGGCAGTACGAAAATGCTGAGAAGGCCACAGAGATGTTTGGAGCTCACAGCATGAACTGGTGTTGGGTTTTTACTGAGTTGTTTATAGTAATTTCACACTTCAAAATATAACTACTTACCAACCACTCCCTATATTCCAAAATACACAAAGCTCCCAAACTGAAATGGATACAGAGAAAAAAGAGGCAACAGCAGGACTAGATACGCACACATGTAATGATCAGTCAAAGCAATCAGACACAGGTGAGACTAATGAGGACTGGTCAGATGGTCACAAAGGAGGATGAGGAACAAAAACAGGAAGTAAATGTTGCAAAGGTTATGATGAGCATATAGTTGCCACATGTGTCTATCTGTCAGTGTCTATAAATATAACCCTGCAGTTTCTGCTTTGTGTGCTTTCAAATGGGGGACTTCTCTAAACTTCGAAAACTTGTGTATGCGCTTAGGGGACCCCCATGCCATCGATGTATATCATGGAAGGAAAGCCCTTGATTAAGTAATAATGTGGTAAGGGCATCCGAGTAGACATGTTAGTAGACTTTAAGTAGTCCTGTCTAAAATTTAGAATGTCCTTAGTGAGTTTATTGCCCCTGTGCAAAGACCAGCACTTCCTGTTGGAAATTCCTATCCACTGATCAGAGCCGTAGGTCGAGAAATCCATTTCCTGTCGTTCAACAGAAAATTGAATTCCTAACCAACACTCGTGGAAAGTACAGGACTTTACAAAGATGAGGATAAAATCCGTATTTGTAAAGTAATGCATAACCCTGTTAAATGATGATTTTAATAGTCTGAATACAAACTAATTTGACTAATTGCCAACAATTAGCTGAGACTCTGCAGACACTCTGGAGATTAACTGTTTTCTTTTTAACTTGCTGGGATTAGTAGTTTCTGTGGTGCAACATAAACTGCTCTGAGTACTGCAGTACTTTTATGCACTACTTTCCACCCTCTGGTTTCCACATTTCCCAGTGATTTATTTTTATTTCCCCAGTGAAATATGAGAGAATCAAATTTTTGGTTCTGGCCCTAAAGAACTCAGTGGAGGTCTACGCCTGGGCACCCAAGCCCTACCACAAGTTCATGGCCTTCAAGGTAAATAAATCGACGCGCTTATTGAATATTGATCATCTCTGTGTTGGAAAATATTTACTGATAAGCTTCCTCAGGCTGACTGAAAAGGGGGTGGCCCCAAACTAAGTGTTCTGATCTGTATGCTTCAGTCTTTCGGTGACTTGGTGCATAAGCCACTGCTGGTCGACTTGACCGTGGAGGAAGGTCAGAGGTTAAAGGTGATCTATGGCTCATGCTCAGGCTTTCACGCCGTGGATGTCGACTCTGGGGCCGTCTATGACATCTACCTGCCCACACACGTAAGCCCACACTTGAGAATTATCTTACGCGTGTTTGCTGTATGTGTTAAAAGATAATTCACTTCTTATGTTTCATCTCTTGTGTCTGTGCATCAAAACAATGATTTCAGTCTATAGGAGAAAGCGAACAAAGATGTCTTGTCATGTTGTTTTTCTGTTTTTCCTCCAGATCCAGACAAGTATCCAGTCTCATGCAATCATCATCCTGCCCAACACTGACGGCATTGAACTGCTCGTGTGCTACGAGGACGAGGGGGTTTATGTCAACACCTACGGACGCATCACCAAGGACGTGGTGCTGCAGTGGGGGGAGATGCCCACCTCAGTGGGTGAGTATCTGGGTGAAAGGCTATGCAAACACAACCCTCAACTCTCAGTCGTAATGTCTCCCTGCACCCACACATTTGGAGCTGATTTTTAAAAAGGTAGTGCATCGGGGTTTTTTTGTATTTCTGTTATCATATTTGGAATTTATCAAATTCTTGATGAGGAAAAGCTGATTATTAACTCATTGTTTGACACACACACTGCATTCATTGCATGCAGCTACTACATAAGGTACTGTCAGCATTTCTCCCATAGTTGCAGAAAAAACACACACATTCACATTCACACATACACCAGTGGTGTAAGGTAACTCTGCACTCAGGTCAGTATGATTGGTTTTGGGATTTAATCTTTTTTTGTGTTGTTTTGTTAAATATAATTAATCAAGAATCAGTATCCTAACAGAAACATCTCTCCACAGCCTACATTCGTTCTAACCAAATTATGGGTTGGGGGGAGAAAGCCATTGAGATCCGCTCGGTGGAGACCGGCCATCTGGACGGCGTCTTCATGCACAAGAGAGCTCAGCGACTCAAGTTCCTCTGTGAAAGAAATGACAAGGTGAGATCGCCATGTCTGTTTTCAACCATGCATTCGCTGAGGTGGACGGTGGGTGCTGGTCTTGAGTGTGGTGGGGCTCTGGGGTGTGGTCACTTCAGGCCCTGAACCTGCCTTCCCTGCCGTGTGCTTGGGTGTAGGGAACCAGGGTGCTTAGTGAGCCAGCAGTTAGCTAGCTCTTTACCTCCGGGGTAGAGCCCGTCCCCTCCTCCTATTCAGTTAAACAACACATCACACACACATTTAAGTGGGTAAGTGGGTCCACTGCCTTGGCTCTGCTTGTTATATTGCATGATGTCCTGCCCCGACTTTCTCTTTTGTTTTTGTTTGGTTTTTTTTCATGACATCATAGGTAGGTGTGTCACACACTGGTTAGTAGGAGGTGCTTTTGGTGTGCTGGCGGGGGGTGGGGGTGGGGGGGGTGGGGGGGGTGCAACTTCTCACCCTCATTATCGAGTACGTTTCATGACGTTTTTATGTGTGCATATCCACCTCTGTCTTAATACTTCTTCTTTTTTCTGTTCCCTCTTCAATGATTCTGATTGCAAAAACTGCCAGATGTGACAGGCTAAAAAATATGAACCCAAAGTGATTTTGATTACAGCTTTTTAAGTCATGAAACATGAAAATGTCTCAATCATATACAAAAACACAGTGACCACAGACCTCAGACATGTCCGGTGAAGCATTGGTTTAGCTGTGGAAGTAACTTTGGGCTTCTCTAGTTTCTCTTCTCTGTTTTATTTTTGTTTTTTTGGGACTTTGTTTTTTCCTCTTTGTGGGTCTGCACGTTTGTCAGCTTGTGCGGTAAATGGCGTGAGCGGAACAGCAGGGAAATGTCTGAAGAAATATTTAACCATCGGAGTTTTGATTTGATCTGAAGTGACTCATAAGTCACTAATTATTCAAGACCTTAAGATGAATATATATATGCATATATAAAAAGAACAGAACCGGACGTTTTAATGCTGCAGAAGAAAACACTGATTCCTGGACTTTTTCATCATTGGCATTTTCAGTTACAATATTTTTACTCAAACTTTGTCAAATAGTAAAATCTCTATTTGTCTTTTCAGGTGTTTTTCGCCTCTGTGCGGTCTGGAGGCTCCAGCCAGGTGTACTTCATGACTCTGGGCCGAAGCAACCTGCTCAGCTGGTAGAGGTCCACACCCTGCCCTCTTTCTCCTCCGTCTCCTCATCTTCCTCATTGTCCTCCACCCTCTCTAACACTGGATCTCAGAACCCACCATTGATGTCTTGTCAGCCCTCGGACAACCAAACGAGAACAAACACAGCAACCAACCAGCCCTTTGGAGCAGTCAACAGCAATGGCCTCTAGCTGCAGCTTTGCTGGGTCTGCCTGCGGCGCAGCGACAGCCGGTCGAGTCGTCGCCCCCTTCTGAAAAACCCGAAGTGGCGGCTCACAAACGTACAAAGTGAAATCAAAGGTTAATATATGAAAGGAAGTAGTAATACATTAAATGTGAATTCAAGAAAAAGGGGGTGGGGCAAGCAAAGGTTCGTTTCCCTCTCAGTTTTCTTGGTGCCCGTCAGCTTGTGATGGGATAGATTTTGTACCTCTGCATCATTTCCTGGGTTGGTCAGTAAGCTTGAGGTCTTCTACTAGTATTGCTACCGCTATTGTTACTACTACTGCTACTACTGCCTCTTGTAAGGGAGTCTCTTTCTGCCCCGTGTTCCCACCATCTGCCCCTTCTTATGAGTGTGGGGCTGCTGGGGTCAGAGTGTGTTGTATTAATGCTACAGTAGTGTGTGTAAATGTACTTCTGTTTGGTCCACCTACTGCTAACATGCTGGTTAGTGACTGTCCCCTGACAGACCATTGAGCTGGCGGCTCAGTGACAAGCATGAGCAAGGGACCTAATATTTAAGGTTTTACCATAAGTCAGGTTGATAGGACTCAAACACGAGGGCGTGTGGTTGAAGTATAGTGGTGTATCGGACAGGCGCTTTAAAAAAAAGGGAGGATGGAGCGAGAGTCGGCGTAGGAGATGGATTTCAGAATAGTATTTTTGGAGTCATTATTATTCCTTGAAGATAAGTGTAACTATGTGGAGTTTAACATGTCTTTTACCTTGTTTTGTTTTTTTAAATCATTTACACACATCCACATACAGTCCACAACTTGCTTGCTCTTAAACCACGGAAGTGTACGGTGTGTCTGTATAAGAAAAAAGCGATGTGGATGTGATCCAAAATATAAAATAAACAAAGGTGTCTATGTACAATAAAGCTTCGGGAAGTTTTGTCGTGTTCGGCCGGTGGCGGGGAAGCATGACGACCTAATCTTAACTCGAGAAACTTGAACTGCTGTGAATAGTCAGATATAATATTGGGGGGTGGGGTGGGGGTGGATAGATGAGGTAGAGGAGAGAGTTTAGTACGTGTGCGTGCATGTGCTGTCAGAGAGTTCAGCACCACTGGCAACTTTGGGTTTAGCTTGCAGAGAGGTAAACACGTGGTCGGCGGGTTTGTTTCAGTACAAGAGGCGGATTTCCATCTCCCATTTCATTATTTCCACTCATTTCATGCTTAATTTAGAACATTTGTATGTATTCAATGCACTAAGTGTCAAGAATGTAGAAAGACTTATTACTGTGTGGTGGTCCAAAGGCATGAGATGATGTTTTTTTGCTTTGTATCTTGTCACAAGTGATCAATCCTACAGTAGGTGTTCAGTTTGGAGTTAAAGCTGCAGCAGCAGGAGAGCCTCTACGTCAGGTGTACATATTCCGATTCTGTGTTTGTTTTGCAACCTTTGGCGATCTGTGTATCAGAGCTGAGAAGCATTTCTCACGGTACCCCATCAGATGAGAACATAAGCCTTTATTGATTCAGCACTCAGACTCTGGACTTCAGTGTTACTGTGATAAAGTGTCTCCAAAGAGGCAAAACGGAGCAGCTGTTTGTGAAGGAACTGAAGACAGAAACTCGCTTTTTTTTCTCTTTTCTTTTCTTTTTTTGGTGGGGGGAGGAATAGATTTTCTATTTTGTGTCTCCCCACCCCATGTCCTGCTCCAGCTGGTATTGAAGCTCTCTGTATATGTGAAAGACTGAGCAACAGTCTGCAGTGTTGACGATCCCCGCCGAGCTGGATTTTTCTCTCACCGTTCACTCAAGGGAAGAGCAAAGGGAGAGTCCGATCTGCGCGCTGACTTCATATCCAAACACGTCTTCGTCGGGACACAAACAAGCTTATCTTGGGTGCCCCCCCCTCCCCCCGACAATAAGGTTACTGTTGGTCACTTAGTTTATGTCACAAACCTTTGTGGAGGAGCTGTTCGGGCCCCAGTTCTGTTGTCTGAGGTCTGTGTGTGCAGTAGTGCCCAGTGTGTGTGTCTCTTCTTGCATCAAGGCCTTGATGAGTGGCTGTATTGAATTCATGAAAATAATTTGTGGCTATTATTGATATTCTTATTGATCTAATGAAAGAATGAGCTCTTAGTTGATAACCGATGAGAAAAATCAGTCGCTTGCCGACTCGTGTTGGAAAAAGTGCCAAGAGGGCAGGATTTAAAACGTGTAAACCTGTTGTTATGAGAACCACTACTTGGAAATCCTTTTTTGTTTTAAAAAAAACTTAAAAAAAAAAAAATCACTTGAAGCATTGTGTATTATTAAGTTTTAGAGCTAGTTGAGAAGCTTAACGATAGTTTCTGTTGTTTCTGTAAGTCTATGTAAACGTAATTATGCGACTGCGGTGGTTTAATATTATTACACTCACCTTAGGTGGAGAAATTGTTTACAGAGGCAATGTTTTGTTACACTAATGTGCATCATGGTATTTATGTTTAAAGCATATGCATCTTGGTTCTTTAATTCTTTGTTTCTGCTTTTTGAGCCCACATTCTTATCGGATATTTTAAATTTATTCTGATTTTTGTCATGCCTCCCACCCCACTGACTAACTCTACACGACAACGAACACGCGTGTTGTTCATTTCAGGTATTCACACGACGCTGCTTCAACATGGAAACATTACAGTAACGTTCCCTGCAGGCTTGGACGTGAGGCGACGTGTTTTTTCCTCTGCTGTTTCTGCCATGCTACTCTAACTTATGTCCTCTCTGTGTATGACAGGAAGTCATGTATTTTCCTGAAAGTTTTTTTTTTTCTTTGAATAAACTTTAAAAGTAATTTTAAAACAACAGCTCGCCTTCCGTCTCTGGCCTCTGGCTGATGTTTGCCCCCCCCCCTCCCCGAGCACAAGAGTGCGCATGTAGAAAAGAGACGTTTTGCAACAGGTGTTGGCTAACACAAGTGGAACACAATAGTTGCATGTCCTTGGGTCCATTTCAACACGTGTTTTATGTTCCTGGAAATTTTAAATATTGTTTTTGGGTAAAATTCTACCATTTGCACTCAGCTAAACAACACAAGGCACTATAAAGACTCAGATTATTTAAAATTTCCTTTATTCCCAGCACAGTAAAGGAATTATCTGACTGTGCCAGGAATGGCTCTTCACATGAAGGGTCGTTTTTGGCATGTTGTAAACTCTGAATTCTTGTTTAGCTCACCCTGTCGTGCTAAGGCTTGGCTGAAAAGAGAAGTAATAACAACAAGCAATTTTCTGAGGATATCTTGTGCAAGAAGCCATACATTGGTACGAGCAGTTTACTCCCTGGAAAATGGGAGCTTTTTGAATAATTTATGCAACTGCCTATTTCTGTTTTCCACTATGCACTAATGAAACACACAGTCAAAGCCACTTTATTAGGTAGACCTGTTCAACTGCTTGTTAACCCAAATGTAGCAGTCATGCCAGCCACTCCATGCATTTAAGCACGTAGACATGGCCAAGACAGCGTGCTGAGGTTGAAACTAAACATCAGGATGGGGAAAAATGGGTTATTGGTGCCAGACGGTTTGGTGCGAATATTTCAGAAGTGCCTCATTCATGCCAGACTGCTTTGCGCTGCTTCAAGCAGATAGGAAGGCAATAATAACTCACAAAACCATGCAGAAGAGTATGTCAGAGCATGTAACACCTTGCAGATGGGCTGCAGCAGCAGTAGAAGAGCACACCGCAGGCCTCTCCAGTCATCTAAGAACAGGAAACTGAGGCCACACTTATGAATCAGCTGGTCTGATGAGTCTGCTGCAACATTCGGATGGTAAGGGTCAGGTTGAAAGCCTGGATCTGTCCTGCCTTCATCAACAGCTCCAGGTGGTGTTATGGTGTAATTGTGTAGGTCATGTTTTTTAGCGCACTTTGGGTCAAAGCTTTATTTAAAGGCGACAGCCAGCCTGACCGGCCACGTCGGTGTGCCGTCTTCTGTCTGCTTCCAGCAGGATAACACCATGTCACAAAGCTCAGATGACACTGCTTTGTTGATCATGACAGCAGCCTCAAACATTCTCCTCAGTCACCAGACCTCAGAACACATCGTGGACGTGCAGCGACTGTGTGATGCTGTCATGTCAACATGGACCAAAATCTGATCTCGCTAATTCACTCAAAAGTGATTTAATATTGTGGTGAAAGTCCCAGTGGCACACAGAGCCTTTTCTTTTTAAATGAACATCTTTAGGCTGCACATAAAAGTGTTGCTCTGTTAAATTTCCTTAGTAATGTTGAATGCATTAAGTCTGTACTCTCTGTGCCCTTTAGGTTTAGTGAATTCTTTGTGGTAAGGTTTTCATTTAGCTAATCAAATCTCATCTTGTTTTTTTATATATTGAAATTTCTACATTAGAATTCTTCATTCACAGATAGTAGTCGAGTAAATTTTGAAAAAAAAGACAAACACAAACAAAAATAATCTTTAATAATCTGTAATAATCTTTTTTTCAGCTTCTTGCTTCTGCATTTTGGCTATGCCCCCCAAAAGTGGTCTTTTCAGTCATGCATGGCATTGCCAGCTGATTAACAGTTCCTGAGCAGAAATCCGCCTGTTGCTGGATGTCGACTTGCTCGAAGGTGAATTTATTACCACTGGAAAAACAAAGGCAGTGTGTCAAACTGTTTAGTCATCTAGCCGGTGTTATCGATCTACAGATGCTGAGGCGATCTTGAAAATTCCCATAACATGCAACATCTTCTGCTTTCTCAAAGATCAGTCAGTAAAAGAACGGCGTGTTCTGCCTTGGTCACCTTTTAACCTGCGTGTGTTAAAGATACTGGCTCATTTGTATTCATGTGCATGTTTGTGAAAGGCGTCTATGGTGCTTGTATATTGCTGAGCATTATCGTCCCCACTTCTGCCTTCTGATGCCAATTGTGCAATTACATTCCCCCAGAATATTCATTTTTTGTTATTTTTGTTGGATAAATTATTTGGTAAATGCAAGACCAACTATAAAATATAATTAAAACTAGTCAAAACTAAGATGTTTTCATTCAGTTAATTTAATGTGGAAATATTGTGGAATATGTGGAGATGGCAGAGGACATCGGAGTTTGTGAGTTTATTGCTTTTAATGCACGGGAATTACAGAATCGAATCGATTGATTGTGTTTAGGTCTTAGACGACATGCAGAAACACTGGATTAAAGTTGGGAAACACTCTAACAGGAAGTTGCCATTTTATGAAATCTCTGTCCGTGCTTTTATTTACATCTTTGCTTGTAATCGGTCACACTGAATCCAAAAAAACCAAACACAGACATAATCACAGGAGCTTTCCTGCTGTGCCTGCAGTGTTTTTATGTCGTATGCAGGTATTTTTCTATACTGGAGGAAGCCCGGTGAGGATCAGCCAAAGTGAGCAATGCAGGAATGCACAAGAATGCACAGAGGTGGATGCCGTATTTGCTGCACGGGGAGATGACAGAACATTGAGTCACTGCTGGTTTTTAACATTAATTTGTGTATGCAAAACTGGATGCCAAGTTTGTAATTCTGCTGCTTTTTCTCATCAATAGGATTCAGATATTTTAATTTCATTAGATTTCCCTTTAAAAAAATAACAGTTGCTGGGTCCATTTTTTCTAAAAAAAACATCTGAGATCATGAGCACTGCAGTCATTTACCTATATTATATTTTACATTAGTTTAATGATACTAGCCCTATGTTGAAATAATAACAAGAAAAATATATATTACATAGAAGATTTGGGGTGTGAGGTTATTAAAGTGAGCTAAAACATTGGAAACAAAAACTCAAAGTGGAGCAGTTCCACCTCTTTGTTTGTTTTGTTGTTTAGTTTGAACAAATCACTTTTATGTAAAATAACAACTAATACATTAAAAATGATATTTATTGATTACTGAAACCATGAATCAGAAATGATGTATGTTTTAGTGGTATATAGTGTGACCCGGTTTATGATGTTCAAAGACAAACCAGTTATTGGAAAAAGCTTTTCCAGAGGATCAGATGTTTTCACATGTTGGCACAGCTGAAAACATCAGTGCTTGTTAAATATCAAATACTGTACCTGGCTGATTGTCACAGAGGTTTATGCTTCAGACATTTAACTACACCCCAGAACACAGCTTTGTTTATGTGTTTTAGCTACGCTAACATGAACTCATTTATCATGGGGATATCAGCTGTTCATGTAAACAAAGGGAAAAAAAGAAAGAGACATTTCTTCTGTGGTCCACACTTAAAATATTCTAATCTGATCCCATCCTATAAATTGGCCTCAACAAAAATATCCGGGGCTGGTGGCAGAAGTCTTCGTTAGTTCGCATCTGTACTGCCACAGACCTCCCTGCTCGTATGAAGGTGTACACGGTCACGTAGTGCTTTGCCAGGAAAAAGGGTGTGTCGCTTCCTTTTTATTAAACATGAGGTATGAATGCTGATTTAACCATGTGGAAGATGTCACCACAGCCAGTGAGCTGTCCTTCTCCACTAGCTTCTCCACTCCACACACACACACACACACACACACACACACACACACACACACATCATTCATCCAAATCCATTCTTATCATCCAAAAAATGATAAGAAAGCAAAAAAACTTTACTAGAAAGCCAGTTTTTCTATAAATACAGTTTTT
>VOQJ01040254.1:2437-15952 GCA_015052665.1 Apistogramma diplotaenia | reverse complement strand
ATCTGATGGATGAGTCTGGATTTGGTTGTTGCCAGGGGAACAGTACTTGTCTGACTGCACTGTGCCAAGTGTAAAGTTTGGTGGAGGGGGGATTATGGTATGGGGTTGTTTTTCAGGAGTTGGGCTCGGCCCCTCAGTTCCAGTGAAAGGAAGTCTCAGTGCTTCAGGTTTAGACATTTTGGACAATTTGATGCTCCCAACTTTGTTTGGGGATGGTCCCTACCTGTTTCCAAATGACTGCACACTAGTGCACAAAGCAGATACAGTTGAAACAGGTGACTGAATCTGCCTTTGGTGGCTTTTTGGCAGCATCTGCCTGTCCATGATGACCCAACAGTCAAAAAGATGAGCAAGCAACAGTGGGAAGGAAAAACTCCATTTTAACAGGAAGAAACCTCCAGCAGAACCAGGCTTAGGGAGGGCAGCCATCCGCTGTGATTGGTTGGGTCTAGTAATGATTAAATGCTGAGTGACAGATACAGTAAACAGAGAGAGTGAAAAGAGGGAATCCCCCCATCATGGTGGAGGTGTTTGTGTGCACTGGTGATCCCAGGGGCTATGTTGGAGCTTTTACCCCACTGGTACTGTACGTTATCGCAAGGCAAATTGGTCCTGATGGACCAGACAAAGAGCAATTCCAACAACCTCATGGCAGACACACCAAAGGGACAGTTTACCCTGCGTGGGATAGAGTTACTTGGACCCCACCAAGGCCTGGGAACCTTCAATGTTCATGCAATCACAGTGAGACCTGGAGAGTCATGATTGGGAGGAATAGCTTGCCTGATCTGAACCTGAGTGGTCTTCTGTTGTTGGACTTCTGTGCAAACCATAATTAGTGTGTAATAAACATAGCCCATCCATCCATTCTCTTCCACTTATCCTGTTCAGGGTTGCAGGGGCCCGGAGCCTATCCCAGCTGTCATACGGCAAGAGGGAGGGTACAGCCTGCACAGGTCACCAGCCTGTCGCAGGGCTAACAGAGAGACACAGACAGACAGACCATTAAGACTCACACTCATACGTAGGCAATTTAGAGTCACCAATTAACCAATCCCAAGTAACTGCATGTCTTTGGAGAACATGCAAACTCCACACAGAGGGAGGCCCGGGATAAAGTGGATTTGAAACCAGACCTTCTATATGTTATTCTCTGTGAGACAGCAGTGCTAACCACCACACCGATGTGTTGCTCTAACAGTCACAGTGTTCATTTAATTCAATAATTCATGCAGGTCTTTATATCTTGCTGACATATAAAATCTTAAATAATCAGACCCCATCTTATCTTAAAGACCCCATAGCAAAACATTACCCCAGCAGAGCACTTCGGTCTCAGACTGCTGGCTTACCTGTGGTTGCTAGGATACTTAAGGCGCCTCTTCTGTGGAACCAGCTCCCAGTTCTCTACTTTTAAGATTAGGCTTAAAACTTTCCTTAATGATAAAGCTTGTAGTTAGGTCTGGATCACGTGACCCTGAACCCTCCCTTAGTTATGCTGTATTTTCTCTCCAATCTGCATTTATTTAGTATTAATCTCTGGTTCTCTTCCACAGTATAACTTTTGTCCTGTCTCTCTCACCCATCATCCCCAACTGGTAGATGATTGCCTCTCCCTGAGCCTTTTGCTGCTGGAGGTCTTGTCCTGTTAAAGTGGAGCATTTTTCCTTCCCACTGCTTGCCACATGCTTGCTCATGGAGGCTGTCTGATTCTTGTGTTTTCGCTGTATTATTGAGTCTTTACAATATAAAGCAGGAGGCTACTGTTTGTTGTGATTTGATGCTGTATAAATTGAATTGACCTCACAAATGTGTTCCTGGAAGAATGGTCAAGAATTCACATGATCACACTCCTTCCCAGAAGAATTGAAGCTGTTATAGCTGCAAAGGGTGAACTGACATCATGGATTAAGAATGTGATGTCACTCAAGTTAATATGCATAAGGCAGTTGAGCAAATGTCTTTGACAACATAGTTTATGATATGGCCTATAAGCTCAACAAATTAAAAATGATGGCACATAAATGTAAACCCTCTCTAAATCTGCCTCAAAAAATCACATATTTTTGAGGTGATTCATAAAAATTCCATTTTGAGTTTTCTTCCATTTCAGAGCAATCCAGTAATGATTGTCTGTGCATGTCAACTTTGAAATGAAGGTGATTTCACAGGATTTGTGATTTGAAGAATATTACAGTTTTGCCTTGTAGACGAGAAATGTAAACAAAATACAAATTACCTGCAGGCCTCTGAATCTGCTGTCAGACAGCCGGCATCCGAAGACTTCAGGGCCTTCAAGCATCCATCGCTCTATGTTAAGATGAGCTACACTCTTGAGTCTATATTCATAGTCATCGTTACAGATATTTATGCCAAACCTAGCCCATGTACTTTTTAACACAATAGAATATTTATATGGTCTCAAAAATGCTGCTAGAAAAACTTTGAAAATCATCCCCTGAAGTATTTGCTGATAAAACTAATGCCAGCACAGACCTGGAATTCTGCAATTAGGAAGTTCTATTAGGAAGTTCATCTTAATTCTGAACTTTTTTTCAGGCAAATCTGTTTGGACAAGGGCAGCACAGCGGTGCAGTGACCAACACTGTCGCCTCACAGCACGGAGGATCTGCGTTTTAAGCTTCTGCTCAGCCGGGGTTACGGATTTTGCAACGGTGCTCATGTTAAGTTAATTGGTGAATAGCGCGGCTGTCAGAGCCTGTAGCTGTCACACTGCGTGTCAGCCCTGTGAAAATGTTACAGTAAATTATGGATTCGCACTGCTAGCCAAGCTAGCTAGTCAGAGCTATCATTAGCAAAAAACTCCAAAGTTCTACCCGTTTGTCCACGCCCACGTCTGGGCCTACAAAACAAAAATGACAAGATGGCAGCAGGCAAAATATCATCAGGTTTCAAATGATAGTCCCCACTGGTCCCCTTATTTTCCACTATAGGAGGTTTCACTGTAATAATGCTGGAAGGCAAAATGATGGCAACCAGTAATAGAGGTCTTGTTGATTTGGATTTTTTTTTAAAACAAAAACAAGCAAACAAAAACAAAAACAAAAAAACCCATTAACACTATATATGGTATATATTCAGAAGCTTACTCTTTAACTATGTTTAAGCCCTAACATGTGGACGCCATCCTCAGAATAAAATAGAAGACATGATAACTGATCGCAATACTCCTTCAGTACAGCAAATCACAGCATGAGAACTGATTATTCAGAGTGGTGTCTATCAGAGTTTTAATATTTTCAGTCATTACAGTGATATACAGTAAATATTTGAGCACAACAACATTGACTGACACCTGCCTTAATTACCGATAGGCACAGATCTCTGTGTTGACATTGAGTTATTAATCTCAAAAAAGTTCACATTAGGAAAGACAGGGGAACTTGTCTTGATGTAAACTTCTGCAGATTAATACACTCAAATATGCACTTTGAAGTGGACTATATGAATGTGGAAATGAAGCAGTGTGTCAGGCAGTTGCTTCAGACGCAGCAGGAGGAGCAGAGACAGAGAGAAACACAGGGTTTGTTAGAAAAGTCCTGCTGGGAAGCAGGTTATCCTTACACAGCTAAAGTTTCCACAGTATCTGACCCGCACTTATAGTGATTCCTATTCCAGGAACTGCATTTCACCACCAGGTCCACAGTGTGCGCAGCTTGTTTTGGTGCACTTCCTGCCATCTGACTGTTTGTTTTTAGATTTACAACATAAAGAATTCTCATGCTCCTCCACATCTTGCTCTCTTACTCCTTTGTAAAAGACAACCACTATAAAATGGTTGGACAACCACACCAACCATCTTATAGTGGTGACACTGAGATGGCGCTGTGCCGAGTTTCAGCAAAGTAGCACACAAGCCTGCCACCCTGAGACTCGTTCAGTATGAGTAATTGGAGGGTTGTGTCTTGAAGCACTACTAGATTCAGTAATATGCTGTAATTCTGGTCAGAGTTAATTTTCTCTCCTCTCATGAGACATTTGCCACACACAAAGCTGCACTAAGTATGCTCATGTGTGCGCAAACACCACACCACTCTTTGTGGTTAAGCCACTTTGGCAATGTATCTCCAGGCTGCTAGTTTCTGTCCACACATGCAATCAGACTGTTGTCTACTGAGAGCATGCAGTTGTTTTGGTTTCCTAACACACACACACACACACACACACCGTGATAACGGTGCCAAAATGTTGGAGCGTTAAACTGTCCAGTTAAAGCCTGGATCAGTCCTCACCATCATTTTCTCAGGCCACAAAGGAAAAAGCGTTCTGCATTTTCAGTCTCAGACATATCTGACAGTTCTACCACAGACTAACAATAAACAAACCTTGATTTTAGCAGTGATAGTGAGTTGGATAGAGTAGCACGGCTCAGTCTGTCTGCAGGAAACTGAGGAAATTATACTGAGCAGAACTGTTCAGGTGAAAATTGCCCCTCATAATGTAAAACAGGCAAACATCAGCAAACAGGTCAAGTCGGAGCATCAGCATCTCAACTTCCTTAGAAAGCTCAGGAAGTTCAAGTTGATCCAGAAGACACTGCTGTCCTCTGACCACTGCTCCATAGACACATGACATCCTGGTGTGGTTTGGCTACAGCTTCACAGCCAGCAAAAGAGCTTTGCAAAACGTAATCGTCAAGTCACCCTTACCTGCCCTGGGGAAACTCTGAAGTTCTCACTCCAGCAGTGTGAGCTGCCTGTTAGACCAGCAGGAGCAGACATCTCCAAAAATGTTGGAGCACTTTTTCAGTGAAGCAGTATCACAATGACTTGAGAAGATATTCAGGGTTTACACATCAATCTCATCTGAAAACATCATAAAAGTCTATTTAGTGTCACAGAAACAGTCAGTCACTCTCCTCCACCATTCCTGCAACAGGCTTCAGCCTGCAAAGAATCATGGGATAGAGTAGGCCACATTTACAAGCTTGGTTAGCAAGTATATGGGTGCAGTACACAGACACATATGAGCTAATAAGTAATATACAAGAAAATAAACTAGTGAATTTCTAATATTACAAATCTAAAATGAGAATTTTAGTCACATAAACACAATAACACAAGGAATTGGGATTGTAGCATGAGGGTCATTGGAGCTGACTCATCGAAACCACCTTCAAGGCACTTGAACTAGACTTTTTCCACACTTCATAGTGGATTAATTGTTCACACCAGGAAGTTGTGGGACTTTCCAGAGACACATTAAAAAGACAGAATGGTAACAACAGAAGAAGTGAGGACCTGCACTTTAAGTCCCTAATTGGTCAAACTCCATTTACTATGCATCTCTTTGTTCCTACAACAACATGCCGTTTTCTTTCACTCATCGCTTATAGTCTATTCACAACCACACAAGGCTGAAATGTCCTTCCAGTGATTTTACCCTGAGATGTACATGTAAATATATAGTCTGTCAACTCTGTGGCTATTGTCCACTGCCAAAAGTGCCTGCATCAGGCACTTGAGCATCCCAACAGGTGTGATGATTCAAGTCTTCTTTTATATGATATGTGTTTTTCAGTTACTGGTGACATTCAGAGATAGCATCAATCTGAGGCGGCAGTGTGATGCAATAATATTCTGCTGGTAAACGTTGGGTCGTGGTATTCGGTGAGAAGTGCTGGGAAGCAAGTGTGATCCAAACAAATCTTCATCAATACATCTGTAGCTGGGAGCACTGGTTGTGCGTGAACACAAATTAAAAACCAGTCCTAATCCCTCACGATGACGAGCTTCCTAAAAGAACGGTAGGAGCTTTTCATGCAGCTGCTACTCTGTCATCACATTAACATTCTTGTCTAAGGCTTATGTCAAGAAACGGAAATTCACCGTCAAATAAGAAGAGCTCTGTATACACAGGAACAAACAAAGAAATGTGCTGACAGTGAAAAAGTTTTAGAAACCTGGAGCCACGTGAGGTTCATGTCATATCACAGTGGGAATAACGTGAGAATACATTTAAGTTCAAGATGCATATAAAACAAATAAAACCAAAGAACGGGTTCATACGTTAGTGAGGTCAGACATAACTGAATGGAAGCCTCTTCTTCCTGCTATGGTTTATCAGGATACACTGAAAGCACATCAGACTCATTGGGAAAAAAATCGTTCTGTGCATCGACACAGAAATGAACTGGATAATGTGCTAGAAATGAAAGAATTCCACATGCTGGAAATGAAACTGATCAACCTACAGAGGCTGAATTCAAAGACAACGTGAAACGTGAAAAAATGACGCAGAGGCTAGTCTCTTTTGCCAAAATGTCATTGCAGCAACTCAAAATGGGACTCAGTGCTTTGTGTGGCATCTGTGTGCTTGTGTGCATGCCTGACAACATCAGGGCTCCTGTTGACATGACAGATGGTGTCCTGGGGAATCTCCTCCCAGATCTGGACCAGGGCATCACTGAGGTCCCGGACAGTCTGAGGTGCAACCTAGTGGCGCTGGACCAAAACACAATGTCCCAGAGGAGTTCTATTGGATTTAGGTCAGGTGAGTGTGGGGGCAAGTCAGTGTTATTGACTCCGTCATCCTCCAGGATGCATACTCTTGCCTCATGACACTGGGCAGTGCCATGCACCAGGAGGAACCCAGGACCCACTGCACCAGCATAGGCTCTGACAATGAGTTCAGGGTTTCATCCTGATGGCAGTCAGGGTGTTGCCTAGCCTATAGAGGTCTCCATGGATATGCCTTCCCAGACCATCACTGACCCACCACCAAACATTGGGCCCTCAGGCCACCCTCATGAAGTCCGTTTCTGACTGTTTGGTTGATGGCCGGCTGGAAGTCATTTTGTAGCTCCAGCAGTGCTCATCCTGCTCCTCCTTGCACAAAGGAGGGGATACTGGTCCTGCTGATGGATTAAGAACCTTCTACCATCCTGTCCAGCTCTCCTAAAGTAACTGCCAGTCTCCTGGAATCTCTGCGCTGGGAGAATGGAAACAGTCTCTGACTACAGTGGCCCTGTTTAAAATATATTATAATACAAGCCTTGAGTGTGGAGTCAGTGGGTGACACTCCTGTCTACATTCAAATTTTATTTTACTATTGTATCTCTATATTTTATTTTTTCATTATGTTTAATTTATCTTTATATTAATAATAAACACTGGGCTAAAATCATAACTGAGGATTTTAGTGTTGAGGAAATACTCTGACCACGTAATTTTATCATTTGATGTCCTGCCTACACAGGAAGTGGGCTGGAGACTCTAATCTGCTCTTTGTGACTGCATTTTATTCCTTTCTGTTCAGTTTTTCTTATTTGGACTCATTATGATAGAGCTGAAGTAGATATACAGTGGTATGATAAAGTTTGGGCACCCCAATCATTTTCATGATTTTCCGTTATAAATCATTGGTTGTTCGGCTCAGCAGTATCAGTTAAATATGTCAAATAGACGAACACAGTGATATTTGACTGTGAAATGAGGTTTATAGGATTTAATTATCTAAACAAAATTAGGCAGGTGCATACGTTACCTTTAGCACAAATTATTGGAACACAGAATTTGTTTTGTAAGCTCAGTGACCCTTGACCTACATACACAGGTGAATCCAATTATGAGAAAGGGTTAAGGTGGCCAATTGCAATTGTTCCTCTTAAATCATGAAAATGTGGATCAATACCTTGCCCAAGGACACAAATATTTGAACTCAACCTTGATAGCCACAGTAGGTCATGGGAATGCTATTCTTTGATTTGTGGCAAAGCAAAAGATGACAATTAAACAAACCACTTACAACAACACCCCTTTTTTTGTCTTTGGCTGCCTAAGATGAGCAAAAGTTTGTTACAGTAGTTTGATGCCGCATCAACACACAGGAGCCATTAAGGTACCATCACTCCTTTAATGGATGAGAATGGTTTAAAACTGTTATTTGGGTATATCTTTACATTTGCACTATTAATATATTACATAACTTAGTAGCTTTGGTTCCATGCATGTTTTTGCATGGAAATAATGAAAAAGAAATAAACACTCCCTAACCAACACTTCCATTCATGCAGGACTCACAACTGCTGTCTGAGACCAGCGACAAACCAAAATAGTGTATGCTGGTAGTTACTGGGACCATTTAGCAAAGTATACACTTTGTGAGTCATATTTAACTGATTTGGTGGCAAAGTTTTATATTTAAGTAAAAGCTTAAATTTATATATAGGAAGGCATCCCTGTCTCTCCCTCTGCGTTCCCTGTCCGCCTGTCTCTGTCTGAGGCATGAACTACGAAGCAGGCTTTTCTCCACTGAAAAGGGGGTTAACGTCTTAATGGTGTAGATCGCCACGGTATCATTTTGCTGGCTTTCCTCCTTGGCTTTAGATAGGCTGAATTTTATTAATATAGTAGCTCTCTAAATGTGCTTTAAACACTAAACTAGTACACAAAACTTTTCCTCTCACCCACACTGGTTTGTCTGCAGCCGCTGTGTTGCTGTCAGTCTGTATTATGTGTTTAGTTTAGTTTGTATAATCAGCTGCTCTGCCAGCACACTTTGCCAACCCTTTCATGTGAATGCACTCTTAACTAGATTAGGAAATCCTGGGTTCATTTAGCAGCTTTGTGTGACTGCTTTTCCACATTGGGAAGTGAATCCAGATAACAGAAAGACACCTGGGGAAAGCTGAACTCGCTTTGAGGTACACCACTTAACCTCCTAAGACCCGACTTCCTGTTTGCGATGCATTTTTCATTTCTTCTAGATATTTGTGATTAGATCGACTTGATTTGTGCAGAAACTAAACCTCCGAACTGCTTTAACTCTCCCGGTCATGGAGTTTCCCAGAGCTTCACAGGTTGCCCCTGGAATGATTTTCCACTCCTCCATGATGACATCACGGAGCTGGTGGATATTCGAGACATTGCTCTCCTCCACCTTCCACTTGAGGACCAACAATGTTCTATTGGGTTTAGTTCTGGGGACATGATTGGCCAGTCCATCACCTTTACCTTCAGCCTCTTCAATAAAGCAGTGATTGTCTTAGAGGTGTGTTTGGGGTCTTTATCATGCTGGAACACTGCCCTGCGACCCCGTTTCTGCTTCATTATTTCACAGCACATGTGCTGCAGCTCAGTTTCAGGGTGCTGGTGATCTTGTAGCTTTGGCTTTTGGTGGGAAAATGACAAGCAGTGCTCAGTTTGGACATTTACAGGTGTAGTCTCTGTATATTGAGTTATTTTGAGGGAAGAATAAATTGACACTGTTATATAAGCTGCACACAGACGACTTTTCATTGTGTCAAAGTGTCATTTTGTCAGTGTTGTCCCATGAAAAGATATCCTTGAATATGTGAGAGGTGTACTCACTTGTGTGATACGCTGTAGCACCTCTCAAGACATGTGTCATGAAATGCTTTACGACAGTAAAAAAAATAATAATAAAATGACAAAATAATACAACGAAACAATTGCAGAGCTAAAAAGATTTTTTAAAGTCCTTTAAAACAGATCAGAGAGTCAGCTGTTTTGAGATGAGGAGGCGAGAGTTTCAGAGATGAGGAGCCACTGTAGCAAAAGCTCTGTCTCCTTTCATTTTGAGTCTTGTAAAACGTACAGCCAGTAAACACTGATTAGAAGACCTCAGTGATCTGGGAGAGCAGAAGTTCACTAATGTAGGCTGGAACTTGTCCATGTAGAGCTCTGAAAGTCAGGACTGCATTGCAATTATCCAACTGAGAGGATATGTCAGGGAACGCTGGAGGCAGGGTAAACTTAAAATGCAATTTATTAAACAAGATACAAAACAAAGGAAAACCGAACAACAGAGAACCTACAGTACAGAGGGAAGCCAAGACAGGGAGAACAGAACCAGGATGCAGGGAACGGAGACTAATGACGCGACACTGGGCAGACTGAGACAAGGACTTAAATACAGAACAAAGGTAATGAGGGGATCAGGAACAGGTGGGACGCACAGGTGATGGTAATGATACAAACGGGGCAGGGGGAAGCAAAACTGAACACACTACACACGGACCAAGACACTATCAAAATAAAACAGGAAGCACATGAAAACCACACAGATATGACCCGAAGGAATAGCACAAAGAGAAACTACACAAGGTCACAACTAAGGGAAATACAAACACTAGAAAGAGGTACAGGGACGCAGGGGAGACCACGGCTAGGAGAAACGACCAAAACTTGAGCAATCAAAAAACTAACACAGGGTAATAACAGAAGGCAAAAGCAGAAACCAAAACCAGAATAGGAAATAACTCAAAAAGCTGGGCAAGAGGCCGAGGGCATGACCGGATATAAAGGCATGAATGACCATCTGGAGTTCCTTGTGAGATACAATAGAATTAAGCTTAGCAATAAAAAGACAGGAAGAGAGTCAATATTGCTGATGTCTGATGGAGAGAGTTTCATAGTTGGGGAGCGGGGGGGGGGGAGAAAGCTCTGTTTTCTGTGGTTCTGGGGTGGGAGGGGCCCATTGAGAGTGGTGAAAGAGGAAGAACAGAGTAAGCAGGAGAAGGTGATGTGAACAAGACTGCATGGATGAGGAGGGGATAAGTGGTGGATGGCCTTGAATGTGGAGGAGGATTCTGAATCTAATGAATGGCAGTGGAGCTGCTGTAGGACTGGGGAGATGTGGTGATGATTTGAGCAGCTGAATTTTGAACCATTTTTAGCTTCTGGAGGGATTTGAGATGGAGGCCAAATAGAGAAGTACAATAATCAATACGGGAGGTAACAAGACTGTGAACATGGATGGAGGTGATATGCGGGGGGAGAGAGGGGCGGAGACAATTAAAGTTTCATAGAAGGAAGTACACAGTCAGGGTAATACTACTGATATGAGAGTAAAAAGGATGACACCTGGACTATTAACCAGAGGGGAGGGGAAAATTGGGGAGCTGTCAGTTATGAGGGAGAAAGTGATGATTTTGTCAGGGTGGAATTTTTTCCTGATGAAGAGAGTTTAAGAACGTTTGAGGTGAAGCAGGATTTTGATTTCAGAGAAGCAGGTGGTGAAGGAGGAGGGTGGAAGTGAAGAGTTAGGTTTGATGGATAAGTAGAGCTGGGTGTCATCTGCAAAGCAGTGGATTAGTACATTTTTTAACTTTTATGTTGCTTAACCCAACAAGAGTTTATCATCATTGGTGACATGTAGTCTACCTCTAAACCTTAAACTTGTGCTTTCAGAATACGGTATATGCTAACCCTGCAGCTTTTGAAAACGAGTCTCTCACGTCTTCAGGAAATCAGAAACCAAAGCAAACACAACATGTTATCTTATAGACAACAATGTTCCCAAATTCATGTGCTATTCTCTGAAAAACATAGGGTTTAGGGTCAGAGTAGGAGAGGTCAGGGTCAGAGGGTTAGGGTTTCGTGGTTTGGGAGTTCTGGCTATTTTTAAAATTATTTCCTGTTTTATTCTGTAATGCTTGTTTATTGTACATTTGAGTCAGCTGCACTTCCTCCTTCTTGTTAGTTTGCCCTTCTTTGTGATTGTCTGCTCACCCTAATTAGTATCACCTCTGTTTAATTTACCACATCTGTTCCCAATCAGCCAATCCGTCTTCTCACTGTATATGGAGCCTGCTTCCCTTTGCCGAATTGTCTTTGGACTCTCAGAGCTCAGCATGTGTCAAGTGTTCCAGAAATTCCCAGAATTCCTTGTGTTTCTATAGCTTGCTTGTATCTGGCTTTTTTGAGTGTTTTTGAGATTATGCTTTTTGTCTGACTCTGCTCTCTCTCACTCATGTATAACCTTTGTCTAGATCAATGATTTAGATTTTACTCTCTGCCTCTTATGTCCTGCATTTGGGTCTTTTTTTCCACATGAACCATGACAATAATGTCTTCTTAGGTCTTACATTTTCTTACATTACAAAGTTAGTTTCTTAGTTGTTGTTTTTGTTGCTAATGTACACCTCCTCATCTCTCAGCAGGAGTGTAGCAGACGTTCCTGTTAGCATGCATGGAAAATGAACAAGTGCTCCTTCTCATTGCTGAAACACACTGACTCTGTGTCCTGAGTCTGGTGGCTTTCTTTGATCTTGAGGTCACATTACTGAAGGGGCCTGACCCTTGCAGGCTGGATATCCCCTCTGTGAGTGTAATCAATCATGAGTGTAATTTGAACACTGTCACTTCAGTCCTTTGTGTGTGAAATGTTCATCTGTTCCTGTTTACAGTTAAATTTGATCATCAGGCAACGGGGCTGGGAACTGAAAAATCTCGCTCACAGTGGGAGTGTATTCTACTGACATGACAGATAACGACATCTGCAACGTGCCTGCCTGCCTGTCAGGGGAAACGGATCCCTCCTCTGCTGCTGTTTGAGGCTTTGTAAACTTTTTCCATTCAAATCACTGGTTTAAGGATTCAGGGCTTCAAACCAAACCAGTGTCTGACTTTGGATTACAGTCTAAAGAACTGAAAAAAATGCTCTCGACATGCTGCAACTGTCGCGCAGGGCTTCATGTTCTCCATCGTGGGGATTTAGATTTGATTATTGGTAATCATGTCTTTGGGAAATGATCTTAATTTTTGTAATAGTCAATTAGAAAAGAGCTCAGCATATGTATTTATGCAGCCAGCACCTCTATTTGTATGAAAGAGGTAGAACTGCTTAAAAGAAATGTTTACACTGTGGCGCCACAAAGTGCTCCTGCGATGTGACCGAGCTGATCAGAAAAAACTGAAGTCTATCAAAAAGAGCTCAAACTGACACCTGACATCCTGTTTGGTTTCCATCTCATCATCACAACCTTTGGACTTCTGTATCAGTCATCTAACACTTATCACTTTTTCAGATTTTCAGAAGGAACAGACAGATCTGACCAATCAGAGCGTTGCATTTGTCAACATGATTCATATCTCAAAACGCACACCAATGTACAGTGATATGGGAACAGTAAAATTACCTTATTTTTCCTCAGACAGGCAGCTTCACGCAGCAGGTCAGTCAGCTGTGAAATTATTGTCTGCCTCTTCAGATGTGATCCCAAGTCTATCAAAAAGAGCTCAAACTGACACCTGACATCCTGAAATATGCACCAAATTAGCCGCGATGCAGCTCCGGGTTCAAACCACGAAACTCTCCCTGCTGCTGCTTTCTCAGGAGCTGATGGACCAGCATCTCTGCTTCTTCCTGCTCTTGTTCAGAAACATCAGGACCCATTACATCATCGCTTGATGTAATGGCATGTAATCCTGCAATTTTGATTTCACAGTGCATTCATGTGGACGATTTATTGACAAAAACACAACCCGTTCAGTGTGAATAAAGCTACACGACAGGTTCACATCTGAATCTTTCGGAGTTTCGTGTCATTTTTCGTACCGGTGTGTAACGGCCTCAAGATTACAGCACTGTATTTTATACATTTTTCTTACTGTTTTATATATATATATATATATATATATTTATTTTTTTATGTTTCATCTGTGTATAATTGTCTTTTTCTTAATTACAAACATATTTTTTCATAATTTAGGATATTTTGGGGACTTGTCAGAGAGCTGGAACGGATTA
>VOQJ01040249.1:0-10848 GCA_015052665.1 Apistogramma diplotaenia | reverse complement strand
GATAGCTGGGGATCAGTCCGCCAAGGCCTCTGCCTTTGGCCACCACCCAACACACACTGCACCCAACCCCTGTGACGCCTCCTGCCGGTGGTGGGCCTACGAGAGGGTGGGCCCATGTCGCCTCTTTGGGCTGTGCCCGGCCGAGCACCATGGGTGTGGAACAAAGGAAAAGCAAAATTGTAGTTTGAGGTGGTGATTGCTCTGAAGCTCTGCTTTAAATAATCTTGTACTTTCCTGATTAGGTTCATCCACTTGGTTCATGGATTCTAAAGGATTCATTCTTTTAGAATGTATTGCATTAATGCTCTAACTGACTAAAAAGGGATATTTATATGCTCTCTGCTTCTTCCTCAGCTCCTACAAGTGAGCCCCTCGGACTGTCCGTTGATGACGTCAGTGACACTTCTGTCACACTGAAGTGGCGGCGGCCTGAGAGGATTGGCTCAGCTGAACTTGAGGGCTATGGGGTTGAGTACTGCAAGGAGGGCAGTAAGTACCAGAGCAAGCTATCCACATGTGAATTTCAGCATCACAATTCTGCGTCTGTCTTTGGTTCCACTGTAACAATCACTTTGCGTGATTTACATTTTTTGTGGTTTCTGGCAACAGCTGATGAATGGATACCAGCAACGAAGGGTCTGACAGAGAGGACGTCGACAGTCATCAAAGGCCTCACCACTGGAGACAAACTGCAGTTCCGTGTGCGAGCTTACAACATGGCAGGACCCAGTGCTCCCGCCACTCTAGCTCAGCCTGTCACCATCAGAGAGATTATGCGTGAGTAATTGTAGATTACATGCTGCAGATTTTTTAGTTTCCCATCTGAACGTGATACAAAATACTCACCTCTTTTGATCCTCTTATTATGTGTTTTTCTTTCACAGAACGCCCTAAAATTTGCCTTCCCAGAAATCTCCGCCAGACTCTTGTCAAGAAAGTTGGAGACACTGTCAACATCGTAATTCCATTCCAGGTGGCTTATGCATCAGTTGGCGTCAATTGGATACAGTCTTGAAATCATTAAAAACACTACAAGGGGTGCTACTTATGTTTTATGCATTATAAACACCCAAGTTAATCATCGCAGTCTTCATTATTATGATATCTGGTCATATTTTACCAGTCTGGTCGGATGGATAAAAGAGGCGTTATTGTTTGACCTTTCCCGGTTCTGACATGAAAAAATGTAAGGTTTGGTCTGAAAGTGGTGTCAGGTTAAAGGTCATGTTCTTAACCAACCTAACTTTTACGTTAACATGTAGGCTGTCGGGAATTAAGCACCTGGCCCAGGTAAAACTTCACCTGTAAGGTCAGGTCATTAGGTCATTAGGCTTTATTCTTGGAAGACCAGGAATGTTTGTGGGAAAATTCACAGCAGTTTGCCCACATGTTGTTGAGATTTTGAACGCTGGACTAAATGTAGTGTGGTGCATGTCTTTTGTCCTGTCTCTCTCTCCTCAGCCCCAACCGGTCACAGCAGATTAATGCCCCTCCCTGAGCCTGGTTCTGCTGGAGGTTTCTTCCTGCTAAAAGGGAGTTTTTTCTTCTCACTGTTGCCAAGTGCTTGCTCATAGGGGGTCGTTTTGACTGTTCGGTTTTCTCTATAATTATTGCAGGGTCTTTACCTTACAACATAAAGCAACTGTTTGAGGCAACTGTTTTTTGTGATTTGTGGCTGTATAAATAAAACTGAATTTTATTTTAATTTAATTGGTGATCAAAGCCAGATTGATGTCAAGCACTTTTAAAATGAGGGGCTTATGCTGTATATCTGTTTTATATGAATAAAAATGTAGCAGGTCAGGTCCAGGTCTGAAAAGTGAAACCAGAGTATAAGTGTCTTGGCCAGCAGGGGGCGACTCTTGAGGTTGCGTAAAAGAAGTCAGATTGTATAGAAGTCTATGGAGAACTGACTGAGCTCCCTCACTCTGTGACCTCAGGAAAGACTTTTCCTTATGAGTTGTTGCACAAGTGTTGCTAAATGCAAAAGGATGTTAATTTTGGAAATTGATCCCTCTTAGAGTCGAAACAGTGGCTGAGGAAGGGCCTACCGTGTGATTGATAATTTGTTACCCTGAGTGTGCAGTCCCCTCGATTTCTCTGTCTTTCATCATCAACCAATATCAAAACTGTATCAGCCGAAATGCTAAGCTTGAGACTTCACTAACAAATGCGTGACATCATGGTAGCACCCATCGTTTATATTTTAATTATGTAAGAATTAACTTGTTTTTGGAGTCAGCCTCAAGCGGCACTTCACCGCCTTGAATGTGACTGTTTGCACAGACATGATAAGAGACAGACTTGTTTCCAGAAGCACTGCAGTTTTGCTTTGACAAACTGACTAACAAACCACAGCAACACTAAGAACATGAGAGAGTTGTAAGGTTGCTTTAGGTATCTGTAATTTGCAAACAAACACAGAAGCACTTTGAGTTACAGCCATTTCTTTTTCCTTTCTTGTGATGCAGGGTAAACCCAGGCCAAAGGTCACATGGAGCAAAGAAGGGAAGCCCCTGGATTCCACATTTGCTAATGTTAGGAACAGTGAAGTTGACACAATCCTCTTCATCCGCAAGACAGAGAGAAAACACTCTGGGAAGTATGAGCTTCAGGTGCAGATTGAAAACGTGGAAGACAAAGCAGCAGTAATGCTCCAGATTGTTGGTAAGCAGGACTGAATATATAGTGAGCTGCTTCTGTTTTTCAATCGGAATAAAAAGCATCTGCATTAAAATGTTACCACAGATGTTTTGTAAATGGGCACTATTTTTTCCTTCTAAAGACCTCCCAGGGCCCCCTGAGGCGCTAAAGATTGTTGATACCTGGGGTTTTAATGTGGCGCTCGAGTGGAAGCCTCCAAAGGATGATGGCAACTGTGAAATAACCGGTTACATCGTTCAAAAGGCTGACAAGAAGACCATGGTGAGACTTTATACGCTTTATATGCATTTATTTAAAATTAAAATAAAAAACTCGCCCTATGGTTGGTCTTTGTCCTCCAAGCTCGTGTCCTCTACCAGAGGCCCGGGAGCTCGAGGGTCCTGCACAGTATCTTAGCTGTTCCCAGGACTCTTCTGGACAGAGATCTCGGAGTTAGGCTCTCAGTTTGGAGGTCATTGCCCTGAGTGTTCCATTTACCACGGAGACCACTGTTGCTTTCATCTTCCACATCCTCTCTAGCTCTTCTCTCAACCCTTGGTATTTCTCCAGCTTCTTGTGTTCCTTCTTCCTGATGTTGCTATTACTTGGTATTGCTACATCTATCACTATGACCTTCTTCCTCTGCCTGTCCAACACTATGTGCCCAGTTGGTTAGCCATCACCAGTTTGTCTGTCTGTATCTGGAAGTCCCACGGGATCTTAGCTCAGTCATTCTTAACCACCCTTGGGGGCGGATCCTGTTTTGACCTTGGGACTTTGAGTACTACTTTTCCACCACAGTCTGTTCCCTGCACGAGCTTAGTAGCTCTATATATTACAGTTTTGGTCAGGGGTTTATATACATGGGCACAAATGTCGTGATGAAATGGGATGTTTAATGAGTTCTTTGAACTGTTCTTTGAACTGGTAACCACTAATCTTTGGTTAAATGTCCCTTAGCAAGTTGCACCTTGACCAGATACTTCAACAAACTTCTGGCATAATTCTGGGTGGATATTTGGCTACTCTTCTTGGCAGAATTGGGAGTTAATTTAAAGTGGTTGGTTTCCTGGTATCGACACAGCTTTGAAGCAGTCCAATAATTTTCAATAGCGTTGATGTCTGGATTTTGAGACAGCCAGAAGTCTAATGTAAGCCTGCTTTATCCATTCCAAAACCAGTTTTCATGTGTGCTTGGGGTAATTCATTCATTTGTGCTGTGTACCAGCACCACTGGCACCAAAAGAGCCCCAGAGCATGATGCTACCACCACTATGCCTGACAGCTGGTACAGTGACCTTAGATTTCTTCACCTCACTGGGGTTTCTTTCTTGGTCAGCACTCTCACAGTCCATAGCGATTAAATCAGACTTCACTGTGGACAGTGATGATGATGATGTTCCAGTAGCTTCCAGATCATGACAGTCTTGAGCCTTGATGTTTCTGGACTTGCAAATGCTAACACCCTGAACACCTTAACTAATTTGGGTTGTCGTCCAGACTTTGGCAAAGTGGTGATTCATCTATATAATTTGTACTTACATACAACTGTTTGAAGTGATGACCTTGCCTCAAAGAGACCTTCACCACTTGTGTAACTATGTAATTCTCCTTCTTAGATCTTCCCTGAGTTCGTTGGACTTTCCCATTGTTCTGAGAATTGGTCAGTCCAATGAGTGCTGCCATCAAATGCTTTTTATGCTAGCAATGAGTAACTATTGTTTGTAGTCTACCGTGATCGCTAACAGGATGTGAAATGGCCTCGTCAAGTTGAAAGACACTGTAGAACTATTAAAATATTTAAGTAAGTGTATGTGTATCTATATGTTTGAGCCTGCATGTATAATTTTGACCCTGAGTAGATCAGAGAAAATCCAAAATAAATTCAAACTTGTGCACCCAGAATTTTTTTAAATCATTAAAGATGTATGCTGTACACTCATTCCACCCTGGGGGGAAAAACAGTTCAAAGAAATTCTTACCATGACATTCATGCCCATGATGAGTGTTTGTAAACTTCTGATAACAACTCTAAACCAACTTTTCTTACAGTTTTTCTGTCAGAATTCAGACTCGTCCTGCTAACTTTCCTCTGTGGGTCACTAGTGAAGCAATATCTGGCTTGTTGGCAGGAGCTCCAACTGCCACCATCCTCCACCTCGAGCTGCCAGGAACAAAGTCAACCAGGAATGTCCTAATCTTATCCTTGTAGCCTTGAGCTGGTCCAGACTGTCTGCACTGTGACGCAAGGCGATTGTTCCCTCGTCACCACAGCTGATGGCTCATGTTTCACTCTAGTCATTATTATTAGATCAAATTAAGTTTACTTGCAGCATAGAGAGATGAGAGTGTCAGGTTACCTGTTACGTGTACAGACAGAAGTGCTAAGCGCAGGTGTGCTTTAAATATACCCTGTTCATTTGTCATTCTTTCCCCTAAATAAATAAACTGTGAGACGCTTCTCTAATCATATCAGTACAATTTGTGTAATATCTTAAATAGTTAAATGTTCTTTCAAAGTTTGTTTAACAAGTGTCTCAGTGAAAAAGTTAGTTAACACCTGCCTTTATGATCTAAACTGTTAAACCTTAGAAACTGAATCTGAGTATTTTGGGTTTTTGTTTGTGTGTTTTCTTTTATTATTATTAATGCAAAGGAATGGTATACAGTCCATGATCAGTACCGGCGAAACCACTGCGTTGTGTCCGACCTCATCATGGGGAATGAGTACGTGTTCCGAGTCTATTCCATAAACCTTGTGGGCCTCAGTCCAGACCCCTTTTGCACGAAAGACAGTGTTTACATCCAGAAAACAGGTGAGCAAATACAACTGGTATGAAACCCTTATGGTTTTGATTATATGTCTTTTGGAACAGAAGGGAAAATACCTGATTGTCTGTCTGCTCAGGTATCATATACAAGCCACCCAACTACAAAGACCACGACTTCTCAGAGGCTCCAAAGTTCACTCGCCCTTTGGTGGACCGTTCTGTCATAGCGGGATACAACGCCACCCTCAGCTGCGCAGTGCGAGGCATACCAAAGGTCAGCAGGGTGTAAATCAGATGTTTAAAAGATATTTATTTTACTTTGACAGGAATGAAAACTTGTCATGAGAGTAATTTTAATTAAAACTGGAGCAAAACGGTTCCTCCTCATGTGTTCTGGCTCTGTGTGGAGCCTTTATTCATGTCAGAGTAGCTCTCGTAAATTCATTTGGAACATTTTATGACATTCCCTGTGTGTTGGCTTATAAGAAGTGCTTCAAAAATTTATTAGACCACCTGTAATAAAAACAAGAAATTTTCGACATTTGTCAAAAACTTGTATAAAAAAATACCTTGTTATTTATTTAGCAAATATCAAACTGTATAAAAGTTTTTATACCCAAATTTGAGGTGAAAGTCAGAAATGAATCGAGCACAGCATTCAACCACATTAAACTGTTGTTTTTTTTCCCGGTTCAGGAATGCAAATAATAACTGTAATTTAGCACCTGAATCAAAAACAAATACTTTACTATTTTTTCCTGCTTTCAGTCAATTTGAAAATTTAAAGATAACAACAGTAATTATATTTTAGGAAATATTTTGATTAAAGAGCTTGCAGTTGCTGGTGGATTAACCAGTGCTGTTACTTTAGGGCAGCTGTGGCAGAAACCTTACACCAGGTGGTGGGCTAATACATCTGTAAATTCACTGTTACCTTTAAACACTGTGAGAAAAAAAATCTAAACTCAGCACCCATATACTGACTTTTATTTACAGTTGAGAACCAAAAATTTACTTTCATGGCTAAATATGTTAATTCTTTTTAAAAAATCTGAACAAACTTTAAAAACATCAACAAAACCACATACTTGTAGTACATATACTCTACCGTAGTATATGGTGTATAACACAGGGGACTGCATTGTCTACAATCCTGCTCACCTTGTACACCTCACACTTTCAGTATAACGCCGCTGGATCCGCTCTGATCATTCGGCAGTGGTTGGGTGTATTAGTGGGTGTACACTTAATAAACTAATCAGGAAGGCTGGCTCTGTGACTGGCTGCAAACTGGAGGGTTTTGGAGCTGTGGAGGAGAGGAGGTCACTGAACAGACTGTGATGATCATGGATAATCCTCACCACCCTCTGCTCCACTTACTGCACTTCAGCCGCTTCTCTGACACACCAATTTAGCTCTGCTGCCACAAGCACAGATACAGCTAATTTTTTCATTATTATTTAATGATCATTTAAACTGGTGTATCAACATATTTTCCCAAATATGGGCTAAAAAATGTATTTTTTGTCCTTATTATCTATACTATATGTGATTATAATTCTACTTTTTTTCTCTCTTGTCAGCCCAAAGTAACCTGGTACAAAAACAAAATGGACATCACAAATGAAGCCAAGTATCGGATGATCAGTAAACAGGGTGTCCTGACGCTCGAGATCCGTAAGCCCTGTCCGTTTGATGGGGGAGTGTACACGTGCAAAGCGGTCAACGACAGCGGTGAAGACACAGTGGAGTGTAAACTGGAGGTTCGCCGTAAGTAGTTCAGCAATGCATGTGTCCTCATTTTCATGACCCAATTAAATTCCACCTTTTCTCCAGTATTCTCCTTTTTACCCTCTTCCACCCCCCGACTGTCACACATTAAATCATCAAACAGTTAAAGAAAAAAATATATATATATTAGTGTGAGAATCTCCTATGAGGGGATTAAATATTTGATGTGAAACAGTTTCCTGGAAAGTGCTAGTTGTCTTTCTGGTTTGAGGAGCGATGGGAATTTCTCTGAAAGGAATCTGTTAAACTATTTAAGAAACCAAATAAAAGAAACCTTCTCAACACAAGACTCAACTTTTTGGTTTGCTTGCAGTTTATTAGAGAAAGTCACCATGAGGTGGTGTGATTAAAACCTTCATAATACACCTGATATTGTTGTGTTGAGAGTTTCTTTCTGTTTACTTTCTTAGTAAAAAGGGGCACACATTTTTAGCAAAAAAAGTACATTCAGTATAGTCATTCAGTTTTTATTTATAATTGGAAGCTAGATTTTCTCCACATCCTGAACTGCCTCTCCTGCAGCACACTCACAAAGAGATAAACAAGGTCCTTTGAGTACAACTAACAATTCATTAAAATTCCTGAATTAAACCAGCTGAGCGCTCGCTGTCTTTTCTCAGTTAAATACAACACTGTATGAAGCTATTTGTGAGATAACTTGTTGGGGGATTATTGTGAAGTTACTGAGCTGTAAATTGTGCTACAGAAAATTAATCCTATAAGAAAAATATATTGTTTTATATTTGTTTGTTTTCTTCTTCTGTTTTTGATTTTGCTAAATAAAAATGTTTCCTTTCTTTCAGCTCAAATTATTAAGGAAGAAAAGAAGGAGCCCAAGAAGTAAAAGGTTCAAGCAGCCAAATGAAGAGAAGATGGCATCTTTTTTTTTTCTTTGCACCACTTTCCTCTTCTGCAGTCATCTCACATCAAGCTCTCTATTATATTAGTGTCATGTAAACCACTGCATTATTGAACTGACTGGGCCTCACTGAATTTGCTGTTCATTCATTTTCATTTTGCTATCAGTATTTATTAATCATCCAAAATGCTGTTTTCTTTTTTCACTCTAAAACATGGCCTTGATACTTGTGATCATAGTGTTTAGTAAAAATGGATAGTATTAATTAAATAGGCAACTAACTTATGATTTTGCCGCCTTATTTCAGTTAACAGAAGCAAGAAGCAATGTCTGGATTGTTTGTGTGCATAAAAAATGTTTAAACACAGAAATCCTGAGCGATTTTTTTTTTGCCAGTCAGCAGTGCCGTGGAAACGTATCTGCCCCGTCCCTGATTTCCTATATCATCAAACAAATTTTAATATTTCACAAAGACGACCAAAGTAAAATACAAAATGCAGTTTTTAAATGATGATTATATTTATTAAGGCAAAAAACCACTGCTGCCCGAAAGGAACACAAAGGCTCGTCTCATCTTTATCTAATATTAAAATTTGTTTGATGATCTGAAACAAGTGTGACAAATCTGCAAAAAATACTAAGAAATCAAATACTTTTCCACAGCACTCTATATGCAGGCGGTACCACATTACAGTGTACCCAGGATATGCAGGAAAGCCATAAAGCCTGCCACTGATACTCACAAGTATAAGAGTTTATGAGAGCTTAGCTTTATTGTAACAAAGCCTTTTTAAAGCCAGAGGTGTAAGGAGCTTGAAGTTTTATGAAGGGCTGGAATAGCTGGAATGTGATTAAGTGAAGAGTGAAGCACATGCTGGCTTTTGTCTATAGTGGGCTGCTGGAACATCACTTGACAGTTATTCCTTTGATGCCTTGAATGTAAATTTTTCCTGTGCCCTCTCAGTGTGCAGCTGCAAAAGATCAAGTGAGCCTTGTACATGTCACAGTGCCACTCGTAGCATACGTGACGAATGTTTTAGGGCGTCTCCATTTTTTTTCCGGGTGTTTTGATATCGGATGTCACCAAAATCCAGAAATCACAAGGGTAAAGGGTAACATGGCTGAAAGTGAAACAAAATGTGTCAAAGTTCATTTCTGTAATAATTCCAAATATTTCCCACTCATCACCCTGAAGTACACAAGAGGAGGCAGCACTCACAGCTTGTTAATGTAAATACCTAAATCAGCCAATCACATGGCATTTAGGCATGGTCAAGACGGCCTGCTGAAGTTCAAACCGAGCATCAGAATGGGAACAAATGGTAATTTAAGTGACTATGAATGTTGCACGGTTGTTGGTGACAGATGGGCTGATGTGCTGGGACTTTCCCCCACAGCCATCTCTAAGGTTTACACAGAACGGTCTGAAAAAGAGAAAAAATCCAGTAAGCAGCAGTTCTCTCTGTGAAAATGCCTTGTTGATGTTGGCGGACTGCTTTGAGCTGACAGTAGGGCAACAGTACTTCCAATAACAATTTGTTACAACAACAAATATGCAGAAGACCAACTCTGAATTCACAGCATGTCAAAACTTGAAGCAGATGGACCGCAGGAGCAGAAGACCACACCTTCGGTCAGCTAAGAACAGGAAGGTGAGGCTACATCACATGGGCTCAACAAAACTGAAGACTGGAAAATTATTGCCTGATCTGATGAGTTTCCATTTTTGTTGCAAGCGTGTGGTTTCATACCACTGATAATCAATTGTTTTTTAAACATAGATCGACAGAGATTTACAAAACAGACCTAAATTTGTATTCACCATGAGCCAAAATGAGTAACTTGCATCCATAAAATCAGCAGTAAAGTGTTTTCAGAGGTAAAGACAGCCATTTCCCCACAGACTTCTTTAGGATCAGAAATCTTTTTGCAACCACAGGTATCGCCATCTGGTGGCTCCTGGATAGACTGCAGGTTTATGGCATTTTCACATTGATATATGAATGTATAATTTTCCAACCTGGAAGTTCTGTCCATGATTTATATTAGGGGTCGTCAACTATATTTGTCAAAGGGTCAGAATTTTTCTCAGCAGACAGTGTGAGGGCCAGATGCTCTCATGAAGTAAAATAAAATTAATATTGTACCCTAAGTAATATATAAAGTCACATTTCCTTTCAAATTCATACTATATTTAATAATGTGATGTGCAAGTTGGGCACTTATATGTTCTTCTCCATTATGTTGACAGTTGTTATGCTGACAGCACCATTGTGTGCAGCTGAGCACAGAAACAAAATGTTGCATGAGAGTAACGAGTTTATCTTTACACAATCTGCATTTAAGAAGGTTGTTTTTGATGTCGTTTTTTTTTTAAAATTAATATAGAATCATGAAAAATTGCATCTGGAATTTATGGTAAATTGTACTAATTTAATTTCACAGGCATGGCCTGTTTTTCAAAAACTAATTGTAACTCTAGTAATTTTCCTACTTTCTAATAAATAATATTTTGTTTGAGGCAAAAATCTTCAGTCCGTCCTCTGCCCATTTTAGCTGTGTTTGACTTTCCAATATTATGACACTTCACACAGTGATTATCGATTTAAATAAAAAGGATCTGAATTTACTTTTATCAGCCTTGAGTGCCGCCATCAAATGATATTCACCCTGCTGTTTCCTGTCTGTATTATATGATGAACCCAAGGTTGTTTTTTTCTTTTGTAGAGGAAACTTAACAGCAAGATTTCTGTCAGTTCCAGTAAAATCTTTTGACTCTTCATT
>VOQJ01040227.1:0-10884 GCA_015052665.1 Apistogramma diplotaenia | reverse complement strand
CATTCAAGTGGATCCAGAATAATCAGTGACAATTACACTATTTAAAAAAAAAAAAAAAACACTTGACAACACAATGTGTGTTAACTTTGGGTACACTGATTTTAATCATAATCATCATAGTAACGCCTTAAATTAGTGCTCATCATAATGAAGAACTGCTTTAAATCAAAAATAGAGAAGGGAGGAAGGGGGAGATGTTATAACATAACCACATCTGCTTACTAATTAGAGTTGTGCTAGATCACTCAGTGGAATATGTAACAGCTCTCTTGTTGTTACAGTTTGTAATGAGGGAACTAAACTCTCACCCTCTTGCTACCCATTGTGTGTGCAGAGATACAACTCCACTGTTCCTTCAGTGCCTCACAATTAGTGTTACAGCAGGCTGATAACATACACTGAGTACAACATTAAAATCGTTCCATCGTGGGATGGTCAAATCTGCCGGGGGTTAAGAACTTTTCTGGTTCTACAAAAGCCAGGTTCTGGCAGAGCTGTGTCAATGTACCATATTGAAGTAATGCTGTGTGTTTGTGCCTCGCAGCAGGTCCCATATGAACACGTTCCCATCGTGGCCAGCAGACAGGATGATCCTGGGGTCAAAAGGGTGAGGTTCAAGGACAAACACCTCAGCCTCATGGCCCTGGAGAAAAAAAGGGAGGAGAGAAGGGGAAAAAGCACTCAAGTCTCAAGTTAATCTCTGGTTTAAAATTAAGAATTGGAGGAGGTTACATCATAACCAGCATTATAAGCTTGGTAGCAGAACACTGAGCACAATTACTTTAAGAATATGTAGCAGCTGTCCTGTGTAGGAGTTCCACACTTTGAGGAGATGGTTGTTAACAGCCGTGATGACTGTACTGTCATGGCGATCCCACGCTACCATGGTGACTTTGGGTTTGAAGTAGCTTTCCTCTTCAGTCATTGGCTCAGCACTGAGAGAAAAGAAAAAAAAATCCAATTACAAATTATTCATGAAAACTCATCTATAAAGTCCATTTTATACTGGATTCTAATCCATCTCATAATAGAGATCCAGTTTTGAATTCTAACACAAAGTACCAAATTATTTTTTGTAGCCATGCTATCACTGAAGTCTAGTGAAAGGCAGGCTTTGGCACATGAGAGGCTCCTTAAAAGGGGTTTATAGTAATTTCCAAGACAGAGAAGCAGGATGATAAACAAATTTGAAAGACTTTAAGAAAAAAAAAACAAAACAAAAAAAAAAAAAGCACTGAGATGCATGTAAAGTAAGCTACTTTCAGCTGCTCCTTTATTCACAAGGGGTTGCCACAGTGGGTAGCTTTCCCCATTTGATTTGGCAGATTTTTACGTCGGATACCGTTCCTGATGCAACCCCAACGGATTTGCGTCTCCTCATAGAATTGAGCAGGAGAGTTTTCACTTGTTAGGCAAATGTGTTTGACAAATGCACCTACCTGGAAATCACTTGATACCGCCTCTAATTTAAATAAAAATAGCATAAACAAATTATGAAACGGACAACTACAGTCATTGACAAGGGCAACAAAAGCCTTGTGTTACAAAAAAAAAAAAGTGTAATGCTTTTTTTTGGCCTTTTTGTAAGTGTTTGTTTTACAGAAAAAAGTTTGACCACTGTGCGGGCAAATAGTTTGATGATTTAAAAATAATGTTTCTCATCCTAAACCTGCAAAACATTAGGGGACATATTCAGCTAACATTAGAAGGATTCAGAGAATCCAGAGATTCTCTCTACGTAGTGGACAATGGATCTCTTCTGTGAACTGTCATTAGTACACACTGTTTGTTGCTGCATCTGAAAACTCAAGCTAAAAACCAACACTAAAAGCAGACCTCTAACTCCAGCATTCATGATAGTAAAAGTGTACACAGCATGGTAACTTGCACATGTTTGACAGCACCATTAATATAGACAGCTTTCCAAAATCAATGCATCTGTTTTTATGCAAATGAAAATTTCCCCGTCATGGGATTATTAAAGTTTTATATCATCTTATCTACATTTCACGCATCCCAACATTTTTAGAAATGGGAGCTGTTTGGTCATTTTTATATGCATAAATTCTGTCCAAATTGAACAATTAAATAAGGACTGAATGTTTGGAAGCTGTCCTAATCAGGCACAGAACAAACTGTCCAAACTGCTCTGCTGAGAAACTGAGAACAGCATCCATATCTAGATGACCCAGTCTCTTTCAAGAAAGTCCTGGCTTATTTCAGTAAGACAATACCGACCCGCATTCTACACAGATAAGGACATGGCTCTGTAGGAGGAGTGCTAAAACTGTTGAGCTTTTGAAATGTGCCAAGAAAAGAAAAGAAAAGAGAAAAAAAAGCAAGAATGGAAGGACGTAAAGCTTTAAGACATTATTTTGGGGCAAATAGAGCAAACTTTTAAGGAGTGCTTCATTAGATTCACTGGTGACTATCAATGCAGTTTTCATGCTCTCATGACTATTGAAATTAATTTACATAATGTGTACCAAATAGGTGCCTCGAAGTATTCCAAAGTGCCTGCTGAGTGGCAAGACTGTATTTTAGGCAAACTTGGATTTTACACAGCCAACTTCTTCTCAATACAAGAGCTGTACTTCAATTGTACTGCACTGGCGCAGTCATTTTTATACACAAATACACAGAGAAAAACGGCCTGAATGTTTGAAAGCATGCCCAGTTTGATACTTAACAAAAATGTGCTGCTGGCAAATGCAGACCATCCAATGTGTCTCAAATCTGAGACAATTAAATAGATTAAAACAAATACATTAGAAATGTCTTTCCTTTCCCTTTTGTTACTCTCCAAGAACGAACTAGCCTGCAGCAGGGAAGCAGAGCTATACCCATTTTAAGACATAACTAATCCTACATCTGAACCAGACAAAACGTATTATAAAACAACCCTGCAATTACCAACAATACATTAAGCAGTATTACACTTCAGCAAGCAAATTCTTTCAAAGGTGTGTGTGATTACATAGAAAAAACCTTTGTTAGCAACTTGCTTTACAGATGACCAAGTCAATACAAGCCGACAACTGAACAAATAAGCATTTGGGCAAACCGTTTCCTCAGCTGTCATCAGCACCTGGTTTACTTGGACGTGTTCCGACAGCTCCTTGAAGCGGCTTAGGCAGCAAATGGTTGCTTTTTATTCAGCAAATCAGACACTTTCTATTCCAAGTGGGAATTTTGCTTATTCTGGGTACGTCCTCATCTCATTATGTAATAAGAAAACCCAAGTCAAAAAGTCACCTGCACCAAAGCAAGACCACTTAAATCCATGCTGGTTCACGAGAACAAAGACTCACCCCGGAAGAGTGGCGGACATGTTAAGCAGGATGCACCTCCACTGCTGCCGCTGATGGAGCTTCCAAATCCTTGCTGTTCCATCTCGACTTCCGCTCACAAACCTGGCATGGGACAGCGGCAGACGCCATGTACCATCACTTTGTACACTGCTACACTCAGTTAAATATCTACTTTGAATATCACAATACTCAAAATAGCATTTGATTATAATAATAATTTTTTATAATACCTTTCACCCGAGTGGCAAAATTGGATGCTATCAACTTTGTCCTAGAAAGCAGAGACATGGACAATGATCATAAGGATCATGAGGGAAAAGCAACAGACTTTCTAATGTCAAATCTAGATGTGCAGCTCAAAGTTATGCCTGTATAATATTTGTATGCAAGATCATCAGAATTCTGCTCTTGAGATGGTCCTTACAGTGTGCTCATGGAGCTCCGATATCTTTTCTGGACTCCCACTTCCCACATAATATATTCGGATGACATCATCAGTACTTCCTGTTGCTAGAAAAATCCCACCTGGAGAAAAATTGATAACATGTCATTGCGTGTTGCACTTGGATAATTTTGAGAATGACTTAGACACATGAAGCAGTCATAGTGTGCATACAGGTTGGTTAAAAGCTAGCAGCTATTTATTTATATGCTTTTACACTTCACTGGAGGATGGCGGAGGAGACAAGACGGCAGGGAGAGGGTGGGGGAAGTGATAGGCAACATTAGGGCACTGACTCAGACTCGGGCCCCTGCAATAGCTTTTCACCATATGGTTCGCCTGCTTAACTAAGTAAGACAAGGCAGAATTTTTACATACACACAACACAGCCTAAAATGTCTAATTACCTGGACTGAATGATGAGCACACAGTCTGAACTCCTGGCCTTGGCCGCTCTGTAAATTTGTGTGGCCGATCACTTGAAGGAAGGAGAGAAAACATTACAGATTCTATCCAAAACAGAACATGTGACTAAATCAGGAGCAGATGAGTTATCTCTGAAAAACATACTTATATTTGGGCAAAGAGTAGCATAACCCGTTTTAATCTTTATACCCATTTTAACGTCTATAATTGGCGTCCACCTGTTGCGCTGTCCTTGAAGAAAAACTGTCAGTTAACCCTGCATCCAAACTAACCAGCATTTCAACTTCAGGATGACAAATGAGATTACAGCCAGTTCAGATCTCAGGCTGTCATTGTTTTGGTCAGATAAGTGACATCCACATACATGCATATCAGTTATGCTGGTGTGCAAAGTTTAGAATACAACTATAAGCTTTCCAGTTTAGCTTCCTTAAGGCAAGGCAAGCACCAGTTTAAAAGGAGCAATATACCAGCAGCCAGCACTGGGAGTTAAAAACCTTTTAAACCCAGTTTGACTTGTTTTCCAGTTCTGCCATAGGCCTACTTCTAATTTCCATCAGAAGAATCATTTCTAATGGAAATTGTTCCCACTCCTATTTACAAGGCATCCAGCAGCTTAGCATTGTTTGTGCCTCCATGGAACCAACACAAACACAGAAAACAAACGGTGTTTTGTATATTTCTTTCCAACATTTAATATAGCTCTCTTGGTTTTCTGCTCCAGCTAAGAAACAGTGATCAAAAGAAATTTTATGCGACCATTACTCTGATCTGGGAACAGTGCTTTGACAGAATACTTCTCAAAAACATTATTTCAAACAGATACATGTTATTTGACATGCAGCCCTCACCTAAAGTTTATGTTGTTGACATCCCACTGCCAGAAGCAGACAGTAGCATCAGTTCCAGTGGACAGCATGTAACGCTTGGAGCCCTTGGCAAATGGAGAAAACTGAAACCACAAGACAATCAAACATCAGACTCCACTCCAGTCAGTCCATGTAGACCGAAATCTGCATTTTGCATAGGAAGTTGAACATTAACCTTTTCTCCCCTGTACTGGCCAAGCCAAAATCTTGATCTTGAGCCAACAATTAAAAAGGACAAGGTTAAATTTTATTTGCTGTTGTGCACTAACAAGGCTTCGGCGTTTCAAGTGAACACCTGACAGTAACAATGATTTCCAGACTGACTGGGCCAGAAATGCTTTTAATGGCTTCGGAATATCGGTTTATCTTTAGTGAAATGGAAAACAAGCGACAAGACCACGGACGACTACTGCAACAGCAAATACGCGCCTATCAGCCCAGGACTGCGCAGTAATGTTTCTGCACATAGCTATGAGATGAGAAGTTGCTGTTGCAGTTATAAAGAGAAGATGCAATGAACCCTAAGGGAACACGTCTTTCTTATAAAACAAGACCTTGTGAGACGTGCCATTTCATTTCAAACAATTGGGGAGCCTTCTGTGCCATTAAAAACAACTGCACGGTAGATGAATGTAACTCAGCTAAATAGCTATTTTTTTAGGTTGAAAGCAGACAGCAAGGGAAATGCACCAAAGTCAAGATGCTCTTATTTCTTCTTCCCATTTAAGGAGATTTTCTTCACACACTGAAACACATTTGCTGTCTTTCTCCAATTTGTATTTTGCTGACACAGCAAACAACAAAAGGAAAAAGCAAAGTCTAAAAATATAAATACTGTCTGTTAAGGGGGAGCACATTAAGGTTATTCAGAAGCTATGAAGAAGAAATGACAGAGTAGAACTGCAGGTGTAACCTCTCTGTGGAATTAGACTCACATGGCTGGAAATGAATCTTCCAGCTCTAACGTCTACAACTGTGGGATTTCTGTGTCTAACACAACATTCATAGCTTAGGGGAAAAAAATGATTGAAACACATTTATCATTTAGTTTGGAACAGCATGCACATGCTCATATTTTATTTAAATTAACCCTTAAAGCCAACAGTGCAATTTCCACTTTAGAATTGCTCTAGGTTATGCTGCCAATTTTAGTGGTTGGCAACACTGAAGATACAGCCATCTTGTTTGAATAAACTTTACTGAACTGTCACGGGACAAAGCTGAAATGGATTTTGTGTTAGGTTTTGGTCATGAAGGAAAGCTGTTTAAATTATTAAGTGCTGTGGAAAAATGATAAAAGATAAACAAACACTGTTTGTCCAACTTTCAGGGATAAACCTACTAGCAATGAATACTGATACACAAAATCTGATGCACTTGACAGAGTGATCCAAGTGCCACTTTTACTTTGCAGCTTCTGTTCCATGAGGCGATCAGGTAGCCATAAAATTACTATTCTGACAGCAATCGTTTAGGTCACAGGGTGTAAGAAGAAAATACCACACCACTGTTACGTTTTTGTCTTTAAATAAAATTATTTAAAATATACAATATAATATAAAGACTGCTGTACCTGAAGGGAGGTAATGGATCCACTGTGCCCCTGCAGCACAGCTACAGGTGCACAGGTACGAAGGCACCACACACGGATGGTTTTGTCACAGCTTCCTGCAGCAATTAGTGTATTCTCATAGTTGACTGCCAAGTCTGTGATCTCTGCAGAGTGTCCTCGCAGCGTTGAATGAAGCCTTCCATCAAATGAAGACCAAATCTTCACCAAACAGTCATCTGAGCCCTGAAAAACATAAACTGGCACTTTAGTATACATGTATGAGAAGAAGAAATTCAGGTACACAGTTATGATGGGCGCAAGCAAACTGGAATGGGTCGTAACAATAACAATGTATGTGCAGTTGGTGCAATCTGAATGGCCATTCATAAAGAAAAATCAATGATTTCTGCACATAAAATAGGGGTTTATTTTTAAGGAGACAAGCTCCAGCTTACCGTGAAGATCCTGAGACCAGTGCGATCAAATGCAATACAGTACACTGCAGACAGATGCCCCAGGATCCGCCTATGTAGTCGCATGTGCTCATAGTTACTAACAGGACAGATGGAGCTGAAGCGCTGCACTCCGGTCAGCTCTCTCCCCTGATTCACCTTCACTGTTGACAGAAAGCAATCAGGAAAAAAAAAAGAGAGAAAAAAAGAAATGGTAAACTGAGTTGCAAAACAACTAGAGTGGGTGTATGACACATTTACTCTAATGTGGGCAGAAGCAGAGTGGGATAAAATCACAAAGAAAAATATAAGATGTTACTCATGCACTTCTAAGACATCTTTAAATACAGCATCAAATAAAAGTCTGGTTTCAGTTTCTCTCACCAACTTTCATTCTTACTTTAATAGTAATCATCACAGTTCGATTAGGTTTTATTTGCGCAAGCACAGATTGAAATGAAACAATTCGCCGATCCAAAACTGATCCGTAAACAAGAACAAAATCACTTCCTTTCTTAAATCTGCTGCATCTGGTTTTCATATGTTGCCGAGGGAAACAACAAAATATGAGCGAAACAAGAACTTACCACAATGTCAATTTTTTGTTTGTTTGGGTTTTTTTTTGGGGGGGGGTGTTAAGGTCTTACTGGTTTAAGTAATTTAAGATTTTAATTGCATATATTTTTAGCTTACATTTTTATTACAATAAAAAAAAAAAGAAGAAAAAAGCAGCTTGTGAAAGGGTTACTACACCAGCATTTTCTTTGACTTGTAAGCTACTAGACCTGAGGAAGGAACAGGCCTTGGAAGAATATTTATGACAGCGTGAAGGAGATAAATGGCCCAAGTTCAGGATGAAACAGGAACAATCAAAAATCCCACAGAATCATAGGTTTAAAATCGATAGATTAATTAATTTCACACCAGTCAGACCTATACTGAAAGAGGTCAAGCCTACCAAGGTGTGGAGGTTTCTTGCAGTTCAAAGGCCTCTCTGGTGGTCTGCCCCGGTGAAGGGCTGCATATGACGAAGCTTTAAACCTCACACTGTCACAGTCTGAAAATCAAAACCAAAAATTCACTGAATGATTCAGTTGATGACTACACAGTCCAATATACCATCCAAACTTTGATATAATGCGATCTCAATGTGTACCTGTGTAATGCCAATCATATACAATGTTCTTGGAGACTGCTTACCTTTTGCAGTCCTAAGCATGGACTGCTTTCCAGACCCCAGGAGGGTGTGAACACCTGGGACACATGATGGCACCTCTTTATCAAGAAGTGGTCCGATCTGCTTACATATCTGTAGCAAGTGGTCTGGTGCAATGTGTCTGTTGGCTGCAACCTGCCAGGGCAAACAAAATCATATTGCTGAAATGGCAAAGAATACATACCATAAAGGTAAAGCATTTAAAACGAATAGACAAAAATTCAGATGAGCAATAAATAAACCAAATAGTAAAGCTAAATGGACAAGCAGATGGAAAGGCAGGATTCTGAACGCCTCTTCTCAAAGGCGTGGCTTTTTTTTAATTGACCAATCACAGCGCAGGTCGCAAGCGAACTAACGCAGAGACAGGGCATCTCAGCTTCTGATTGGCCAAAACAGCCGTCTCGACACATAGAGAAGCCAAACTACCCACCCAATCTGCGGTACAACTGTCGGGGCTAAATAATATTAAACTCACTATCCAAATGCCGTTTTCCTTTTTTTCTTACCACACAACAATTCACACCGAAAAATATAGTGACTGAGAGCGAATTTTGACCTTGTCAATCATCAAAAGTCGAGGATTTCCGGCAGTAAGCTAGCTGGAAAAAAAGAACAAAGACCGTAAACAAGCACGGAGCGTGGCCACACGGTCCCCCGTCACAAGACAATAACAACCGCCGATAGCACATAATAACAGACACAAGTTAAAGCTTACCACATCTTCATATGTTCTCGGGTGCTCGTTTCCAAGCCAGTCCAACCTCCCGGGTAAGAGCTGTCGAAAATAAAGTAAAAAGCGCAGTCAGTACACAAAATCAGCAGTTTCACGACTAGCTAGGGGGGGAAAAACGGGTGATGTCAAAGGAGAGAGACGTAACGGGGCATTAAAAAGTCGACCGAGTGAAGCAAGTTTATGCCCGGACACGGTAAACACCGACGGAGAGCAGCTAGTTAGCATTTAACAGGCAAAGACAGCTGGGATACACACCTGATATTCCTCTAGTTCGCTCGCAAGGACCTGCAGGAGATGGAAAAACAAACGATTCAGATCAGAATGTCTCCATCAACTCAACTCATTATCAACTGGCTAGTCAACTATTCTGAAATACAACACAGAGCGAGAGTCAAAGCACGCCAGCTCACCTCAGCCGCTCTCCGACATGGACCCGTTGTGAGAAAACGAGATATCAAGTAATAAAGCTCTGAAATGAACAGGGAATACATTTAACAACCAGAAAAGCAACTGGGATATCAATTATAACACGAGCGACACCGTTGTTAATATTAAGCTTTACAACTGGGGTTTTTTACTTCAACGGCTTACCCGACTCAAGGAGCGAAATGTTCCGATTTTTGGCCATTGAAACGGCCGTGATTTGGAGAGGTAAAGCAAATTTTCCGCTAACTTTATGGCTACAGAGAATATGATATATTTATTTAATTTCAGTTACACAGCTCTGGCCCCCTCCACGGTTGCTCCCGCTTTCTATTCAGCCTGTTTGCAGTCGCCATTGGAAGGATGAGGCCTCAGCGATACGGCTTACTTCCGCCACAGCGGAGTAACACAGGAAAAAGGGGGTGGGGAGGAGTGCCCGTTCAACAAAAGACCGAAGTATACGTTCGCGTGTTGGTTAGTTACACGGCAGGGTAGGAGTGCAGCGTCAGGTATTGATACGACTTCCCACCACGTGTCAATAACAAGTTATTTAAAAAAAAATACACACGATGCAGTAATCAAGCGCGCGCCCCCTTTTTACTGACCAAGGTCGTGAGTTCTGCACATGACGTCATAGGTAATGGTTGCCAATTTGCCTTATCAACCCAACGATGAATACGTTTTATTAGCTTTCTAAAATTATTAGGGATGTGACTTAATATTGCCATCCTTGCCCCTAGCACTATGATGGATCTATATCTAATTATTTCTAAACAGTAGGCCGGATGTTTTTTGCCAAGTTATTTGAAATATATATTTTTTACATATCTGAAGATATTTGATTCATATGTCTTTAGTAATTTACACCACTAACAATAGCTGGTTTCCACAATATTATGTAATCGTTGAACTACCCTTGTAGAGAAGTTCTGTCAAAATCTGCTTATGATGAGCATTTAGGTTTATAGAGACCACACAGGATTTTATCTATATAAAGCACCATAATAGTATTCTAGTAGAAGTGTATTGATTACTTTATATCCAAAATATACTGCTCAAAAAAATAAAGGGAACACGCAAATAAAACATCCTAGATCTCAATGAATGAAATATTCGCATTGAATACCTTGTTCTGTAGAAAGCTGAATGTGCTGACAACAAAATCACACAAAAATCATCAAATGAAATCAAATTTATTTACCAATGCAGCCCTGGATTTGGAGTCACACACAAAATTAAAGTGGAAAAAAAAACACTACAGGCTGATCCAACCTTGATGTAATGTTCCTAAAACAAGTCAAATTGAGGCTCAGTATTGTGTGTGGCCTCCACGTACCTGTATGACCTCCCTACAACAACTGGGCATGCTCCTGATGAGGTGGATGGTCTCCTGAGGGTTCTCCTCCCAGACCTGGACTAAAGCATCTGCTAACTCCTGGACAGTCTGTGGTGCAACG
>VOQJ01040205.1:0-12225 GCA_015052665.1 Apistogramma diplotaenia | reverse complement strand
CAATGATCGATCAGTGATCAGTGTGTTCTGTGTCTAAAGCTTCATACAGATCAGATTGGTGTGAACTGTGATGCTACAGTAAATGTTTCAGAGGAGCTGACTGACAGTCTGACAGCAGCGCTCATTATAAAGCTGTGATATCATCGCTGTCTCCGCCAATGGGTGAACAACTGTAAAAGCTTCATGTTACGTACAAAAACAATGAACTAATGTCTGACTGGGATTTCACTGCTTGTAGAAACATAAATGTCTGGAGATAATTTCGCTCCACTGATCGCTTTTTTTGAACGTGAAAATGAATCGGAGTGTCAGACAGGTGGTTCAGGTGCAGCAGGAGGGGAGGAGTCAGAGAGACACTCAGAGTTTGTTGGATAAAACCTGTCAGCGACCAGGTTAGGTTCATGGAGTCTGTTACCCCGGTAACTGAGTCAGAGTTGAAGTTAGCTCCCTTTGTGGAACTGAAAACCCGAGTTTCCCGCATTTCAGGGTTAACAAACTCAGCGTTGTTAGCATAACCTGCTTTCTGGAATACCCCTCTGGTCTCGTCCTGCATGTAAAATACATGCAATATTAAAATGCACTGAGCCTTTAAACCTTACTTTACTTTGAAGCACACACACTTCTTTGATCATTAAATAGGGAGATAGTTGGACTTATACACATCTGAATTTAAAAATTAAGAGACTAGTTAGACTTTTGGGGCCTTATGTTGATACTAATGCTGGGGCTCGATTAAAAACTTTTAATCTATTTAATTACAGGTTTGAAATTAATCGCAAATTAATCACAAGCCATATATAAACAAATTAAACAATTTAAATTAAAAAAAATCCTTTTCCTACTAGAATTTGGAATGAATAGACGTATATGCTTAATAAATGTTTATTGCTTTTTGAATTTTTTTTGATTGTTATTAAAACCAACATATTAGGCAAAGTACTGTTATAGTTATTCAAATTAAGTATTTCAGGAACCCCTGATTGTATAACTTATTTGAAAAATTTAAAAAATTATGTAAACAGCACACTAGACAATAATGATAGCACCATCTCTACTAGTAATCTAAGCTAACCTGAGTATTTAAAGCCTCCTCTGATACACTGACATAACTTACAGACTGTCTTCAAACCATTTTAGAAAGCTTTGGTTCCTCACCACTACAGTTTAATCATTCTCCCTCTTCTGTTTCCTGTTTGGGCCCCAGAGAGCTTTTTTTTTGCCTCTCCACCTTTAGCTACCTGTCATAGCGCGATTCGAGTGAATATAGTCACGATCGAGCGTGCTTTAGAATGCGCGTCCCTCAGCGCCTTTTGTGCATTTGTGTGGGACGGTGGTGAGGGGAGGCACGAAGGGAGGGAGGTGAAGGAGCACAGGAGCGTCAAATAAGCGCTGCGCCAAAATAATTTCCCCGCATGGCTTTGGCACCTCCCTTGTGTGGCGCCCCATATACATTGCACATAAATTGGATTAATTGCGTTAAAAAAAATTTAACGTGTTAAAATCTTTGTAATTAATTGAAAGTAGCGCGTTAAAGTCCTGGCCCTAGTTTATACTTGTGTGAACAAAAGAGGGGGATGTGTTTGAACACTTATTTGACAGGAACAGTGAAAACTGATGAGCATTACTTTAAAATGTGCCAGTGTTAGCCAATCTTGAAGGCAGGTGAGCAGAACATAAACCAGCAGATGAGGTAATGGAAGGAGACCTTGATTTTAGTTGAGAAAGCTGACTGAAGGGCTTCTCCTCAGTGGGACAGGTAGAGCAGTTGTTGACATCTGTTGCATTTACTGCCTGTGCGCGCACACACACACACACCTATACTTGTAAAACGACATTTGTGAGCCACACTTGGTGCAGCCATCACTTTTGGGGACAGCACTTTCCTGTGGTTTTTCAGGCATCAAAAAAATCAGGTGGGTTGCAAAAAAATCAGTTAACAGCCCAATAGCATTGAAATCTTTATAATGTGAAATAAATTTTAACATTATGACACCATAGTCATATGTGGGGATTCTCCAAATTTGCATATACACACTGGATTTTTTTTATATAACATACTTAACATACTAACAAAGGCAGCCTGACCCAAAACTAATGGTATAATCTGATATTCGGCTCCCGGCTTCCCCTGCGACACCCTGTCTTGTTTTGACCTGTGTGAACTGAACAAGGACAACCTGACTAAAATTACAATTTATAAGTACTTAATACCAACACATTAACACATTTATTATAATTGGTATTCTATTGTATTTTTTAACTCGGATGTACCATGAATTATGTTGTTAAACCGACTGCCTTATTGCTGCAGTCTTACAAGGAAAAACCTTTATCTATTACCTACATTAACTATTTAAATTCTCTTTCAACATACATACATATACACACACACACACACACACACATATAAAATATGCTTACCTTTATTAGAATTGATAAACATTCCTTCCAACATTCCAGCCTCGTAGGTTTTTGTGACAGCATGTGGCTTTGTATCACCTAAAGAATTCATCCTCATTGACATTTTGAAATCTAAAAAGATTATTCATCATAAAAACTTTAGCCTGAAACTAACTTAAAATGTAGTGTTTGAATGCTTTTAGTGTATCTCTCTAGCCATATACACACAGTTTTGTCCTTTAAAAAACCTTTATAAACTGCAGAGGATTTTTAATATTTGAAGTTATTTATTTGCATCTCCTCTACTCCCTCCCAACATGCAGTAGAGCAGCATTTTTCACAACAAAAATGCCTCTTGGAAAATAAAATTACAGAGAGTTGTCTAAGTGGACAGTTCGATTACATTCTATTTAAAATCACCTAAATCACCTTGATCCATTTACTTATTTCCTCAAATATATGTGTACAAAAATTTAAATGTATTGCTCACTGCTACTTAATCAAAAATTTAAAATTCAAAAACAACCAAAAATATTTTTAACCCCATTAGATTGCTTAAATTATCTGATCCATGCAGCCACAGCTAGCTTAAAGTACACTACACAGAGCTAAGATCGGCTGCTTGATAGACTGATGTGCAATAGCTTAACTTATCTGAACCATGTGGCCACAGCAGGCTAAAACTGCATTATGTGTAGCTAAAATTAATTGATTTATTGATACATGAAAGCTTAATTCATCTGAGCCATGAGGCCATGGCTAGGTTAAACTATAATACTGGGAGCTAAGCAAAGCTAACCACATAGCATTCTGGTAAAAGATTATGTTTTTATAGCAAGTTAAGTTAGATTACTTACCAAGTTTGAACAAAACACTTTTTAAAAGTTTCCCACTGTCTGTGCACGCTGAACATCAGAGGTCTCCTTACGTGGGCTTCTCTGGAGTTTCTGCTGCTGATTAGCTTATGAGCCGCAGCTGGCTAAGCATTTTGTAGCTAGCTAAATTTATCTAAAGCTTCAATGTAGGAATAAAAATGCCATCTAATTTGTTAATTCACCCAGAAAAATTATATTTTTATAAAAAGCAGGTAAAAAAAAAAACAGCATGAATTAAAATGAGCAAAATGAAGCTGTGTTTTAAAACATATATCTAAAATGTGATGCATTCACTTTATTTTAAGCCATTGGGCAAGGTAACGCAGAGATTGTGGATAATGTAGTCCTTATAACCATTGAACTCCATTGATATGGCCGTGGTAGGTGTAAAGATGACTACAGGAAACTAATTTGCATATTCATGCATATTCATGGAGTGTATGAACCCAGAAAGTCCACTCCCCCTGCAATACCACCTTCAAAAAATTGTGGGGGCACTGTGGGGCACAGGCTTACACACACACACACTTCAGAAATTCATGACTTGCGTGACATACCCTACAAATCAAACCACACCCTCCCCATGTCTTCTACTACTCTTTGCAGCAATAAAATTAGTGGGGACGCGATTTGTCCCCATGACTCTTTTGCGTCCCCAGGACGAGAGTGTGTTTGTAATTTTCTGTTCTCACAACTTTGAAATTACGAGTCCACGCATACACAGACACACATAAATAAATATCTGTAAATGGTGGTGGGGCTAAGCCATGCATAAATCAGATTTATGTAGTAAAACCTATAAAGTCAAACAGTATTTTTCCAACACAGAAGGACATGTTTGTCCAAGATATTAAAGTATTGATGGCTGTGGGGTTTCCTAGCTAGGAGCTCGAGGGCTTATATACAGAACACATTGGTTTCAATGTTGCCTCACCAGGTGGTTGCAGGCCTGTAAGAAATTGTTAGATAAGACATCTTTACAATAAAATTAAACCTTGTCGTGATTATACAGTGATTTAGATATATGACATTTGTAAGATTGTATTTGAGTTGCGTTTAGACCAATAAAAAAAAAGTACGGTTTGAGTCCAGGATTGTTCCACTATTTCAAACTGCTCACCTATGACATTTGGATCTTGTGTTTGATCCTCTTTTTGCAAAGAACAGTTTGTTTAAATGCAGGCAAATGTCATGAAGCCATTTAGTTGCCTGTATCATAGTTGACCACTTTTTTGGCAAAGGCTTCTTTGTTTTTATCATGTGCACAGATTACAGTATCTGCAAACAGTATTTCAAACACTACAAACAGAAGGCTGATATAAAGCTAAACAGCAGAGGGCTCAGGACTTATCCCTGTGGCACCCCCATATCATATTTAAGGGGAGACGATAGCATAGCTGACCATGCACTCTGTGTCCTGCCTTCAAGGTAGGAGTGGATAAAAATTAAAGCATCAGAAGAAAATAAACGAGAATGTTTGAGCACATCAACAGTTTTAATACCATTAAACACCATCAGATCTAAGAAGGTGGCTCCAGCTATCAAGCTGACCTCTGAATGAAGGCACCATAGTATCATGTTTCATCTTATAATCCACTATTACCATGTATCAGTATAAGCCATCCTAAACATGAAATGTTCTGATTGTATTTTATGACCTGTGGCAGGTAGATAATTGACCACTGATTTATAGGAACCAGAGTCAAGAGTGCTGCAGCCCGCCCAAGAAACCAGAACCCCCAGTTCAGTCGAATGACTTAGCGGCACCATGTTTCTGGTAAGTCAGCTACTCTGTTACTCATTTATCTTTTGTACCTAGCAGCAGATCATAACTCCTGATCCAGGTTAATGAAAACCTTGGACCTGTGATTAATGAGGAAGATTCAACTTGTTGCATGTGTGGTGGCAATGGGTAAGTTTGGTGGGGGGGTGCTAAAGACAGTAAAAGATAAGTCACTTTCACAAAAGAAAGGCAGCTGACACTTTCAATTACATATCAATAATTAACCATCAATAACTATCATTGTTGCTGGTCAGAATTTCCCGTTAAATGCTCAACTAATGTAACAGGATAAAAGGATAAAAGTGTTATTCATGCTGCCCGTTTATGTTTATAAAGTGGTCACTGCTTTAGATAGAACAAGGATAAGAATGTTGTCAAGTGAGAAAAATGGTTTTGACTCATTTATATTTCAACTCAAAGTTACACTGAACATATTTTTATTCAGTAACACTTAGATTTAAATTTTTGCATATGGTGAACGGCTTTAAATAAGCATTAATGCAGGTTCTGACGATCTACAAACAGTGAATGACACCAGTCTCCTGCTCAGAGAACACAGCTGTAATTTGCTGCAAATTAGGATACATTTGGAAATTCATGTTCACTTTGAGTCACATTTAAAACTTTGACTATTAAAAGCAAACACCCCTTCCTTTAAAGAACTAAAGTTACAGCACCAAAGTTGCAACATGAAAGCATTCTATGCCATCTAGTGTTCTGCTTCAACTGCTGCACTTGCAGCTCTTCTGTGTAGCATCCTCATCCTCACATGGCCTTCATCATTCGTCTCCTAGCAAGCAGAACTGTGTTAGGCCATGAATGTGTACTTTAACAGGAAGTGTACAAACATGGCATGAGTTCCGTTTGTGATTTACCTCCATCTCTCTCCGTTTGGCCCCGTTTGTCCTTTTCTTGATCTAAAAAGGGAAAATAAAGTTAATGCTGTCCTCTAGCTCTTGAAACCTGGTTCTTCACTACTGGACTCACCTTGTATTTGATAAGCTTGAACAGGTGATAGGACATTGTGTCCTCTTTCATTAGCATTAGCCTTGGTTCCACTCTCTGGTTCAGTCCACCTAGACACAACAAAGGTTAGTATGCAGTGAAAGTCAGCTTCTGTCTAATGTATGAAACCAAACTGATTTACCAGTACATATGCTGACCATCATTCCCACAGTCACAGATGTTAAGAAGCCAATGAGAGAGAAGTAAAGGTAGGAAGGAGAATGCCAGTGAGGTGTCCCATGTCTGGAGAAAGAAAAATGCCAAAAGAAACAGGTTTGTCTTGTAATTAGCCCCAACCGGTCGTGGCAGATGACTGCCCCTTCCTGAGCCTGGTTCTGCTGGAGGTTTCTTCCTGTTTAAAGGGAGTTTTTCCTTTCCACCGTCACCAAGTGCTTGCTCATAGGGGGTCATTCTGATTGTTGGGTTTAATCTGTAATTATTATAATAAAAAGCACCTTGAGGCGACTGTTGTGATTTGGCGCTTTATAAATAAAATTGAGTTGAATTAATTAGTGGAAAACCATTAAAAAAAAGTTTCCAACATGATGCACTGAATCTGTGAAGGAGAGTTTTTTTCCAAAGACTACAAGTTGAGATGGATGAGCCATCTGTTATGAATCCAGGAAAGTGGGCTAGAACCTCCCACACTTACGTGGAACCATCTCGCACTTGAAACATGGTAGACAAGTTCAGCCGTGGTGGAAGAGCAGTGGTCCAGTTGACACTGCGGGCAGGGGTGACGTTACAGTCCTCAGTGCTTAATGACAGAGGTCTGCTCATCTCTGGATCAGAGAAGGACAGCATGTGTCCAATGGTTACAGCCAGGGTTGCAGCAGACCCAAATGCAAGGCCAAACAAACACCCCTGTGGACACAATTTGAATACTGGTCAGTCTTTCTTATAGAAATTGAGCAGCACAGGTATAAGATACCAGTTACTCATGGTGCAAAAAGTGGCAGTGTAGCTAAGCTGCTGGGAGGATGTGTTTGGGCTGTTGTGTCTCCAGTGAAATCCTAAAAGCTGACAGCTTCTTACAAGTTCATTTTTGCTGCAAATGTTAGTTTAACACAAGAGTAACTGCCACTTTGAAGACAACAAGCCATTTCACTGCAACCCTTTTCTAACATTACAAAGCACGTCAAGGATTTGATGTTCAGTTCATGTGAAGACTAGAGTCACTTCTTCACCTTAACATTTAAATCACAGCAACAGGAAACACTGCAGGCTTACTTTGGAGTTGGCGAAAGGACAGAGGATGCCCAAAATGAACACGCCGAACATGGGACCTCCAGTAATCCCACCGATGACAGCTCTCGCCTGTTTGAGGATTAATTGTAGATGTCTAACACTTATATGCATGTTTTAAGTTAAACTGTTTGATAATCCATATGACAGACTGACGCAAGTCCACGCAGTAACAGACCCCTCCTTTACCTGAACCAGTAGTCCCATAAGTGATGCCAGGCCAGCCATTGCAATGCACACAACTCCAAAACAGACACCTGCAACAAGATTGTGTAACAAAGTGACATTTATCATGAAGAAATGAGACAGCTCTGCTTCATGTACCAGCACACAGGGCAGGACTGAATGAGCCCTGTGCAGCATGTACTGTGAACAAAGCATTTACTCAGCCCTCTGGAGATGTGGAGCACTCGTCTGTCAGTCAGGCTGACGTACGGCTTGATCAGGTCCTCTAGAGTGACTGCAGCCATTGCATTGATGGACGAAGACACTGTGCTGGGTCAAAGACAGTTTGATAACCATTTCCTCTATTGGGTACTGGACAGTGAAAATGTCTAAATGGGTCACTTAAATGGCAGATTATTAAGTGTTAAATGATGCTGACGGGAAACTCAAGTACACAATCTAGCAACACGGGTATAAAAACCTTAAGGTGCCACTGTACACAGCTGCAAGAAACAGTCCTGGGAGGCCAGGGTACCCATTCAAGATGTCCATGACCAAGTATGGCATCAACTGTAGGGAAACAGTTTAGATCACAGGACATGAAGTATTCTGGCAAGTCCACTGATACTGTGCCATTATGTTAATACAGAGACCACCAAATACCTGATCAGGAGAAGAAATGAGCCCAGCTGTCCACGGATCACAGTTCTTATAGAATGAGTAGAGGCACAATCCTGAAAACACTGCAGACACCAGGAACAACCAGAAACTGGCCAGGTTGATGAATACAGCTCTGGAAGAGGCCAAGCACAGGATAACATGCCATCAGCAGGCTAATATTCATCATTTACCAGGTATGCCCCATTCCTAAAGTAGTTCTAGAAGAATCCGTACATCTGTTTACAGCTGAGCTGCATTTGTGTTAGTTACAAAAGTAGCTCCTTAAACCTGTCAAGACCTTATGAATGTAGATCCTGCAAGAACCCACTGAAAACAGTTTCACAAGCGCACTTAATGGATCAGCTAAGCACACACCTGACTCAAGCACATGTTTAAGAATCTGGAAAAAATTCTGGTAAATCACGACTCACATTCTGGCATGAACGACGCTCTTGCAGGAGTTGTACCTCTGAACCTGTTTCTGGCTAATTCCACTGGCTATGGTCCAGCCAAGTGTCCCCCCGATCACTACGGTCCAAAAAGTGTGCCTCCTCAAAGGGTTCAAGTCAAAACTGGGAAAACAGATTAGTATGTGCAATCGCCAAAAAAAAATATAATGGAAAAATTAAAGTCACCTCAAGTCTGAACTGCATAAAGACCCCATTTAAATGAAAACCTCACCAAGTGCCCCTGTAAGTTCAACCAACTGTATGTGTGCTATGAAATGACCCATAACCACTAGAATGTTGATATATTGCATCTGTGGCCTATGACTATGAAAGTCCATAGATACATCAGTGAGGTTTCCAGGACAATCAACTATGAACTTTAGAGAAGGGAGATTCATATTTGGATCCATTTGCTGCATTAATTCTTCAGTATTTAGATACAAGTGTTTGTAAGTGTTTGTAAGTTAACACCCCCCCCCCCACACACACACACACAAAAAATACTCACTCCAGAAAGTTGATTCTTCCACCTTGTTGTGAAATGGACAGGATTGAGATCCCTCCTTGTAAGAGGAGACACTTGCAGATGACAGACAGGAGGCCTGCAAACATTATTCCAATCTAGAAGATGAAACTGGTTCAGTCAAGTGGTTTTCCAAACAGCCAAAAGTAGAATTCATTTCATTCATGCATCATCATTGATACTGCATGGGAAATCTAGCTGGAATTTAGAGCTGAAGCTCTAATGTCTGGGCACTGTAAACTGACATATGACACTTTCATTTTGAAGCCTACCTGGAAAACATTGATCCACACCACTGCCTTCATCCCACCCTGCAACAATGTAGAGAACACATGAGCTGCCCACAAGCTCATTCAGAGCCAAGTAGCCAAAGCAAGAACAGTTCAGGTTGTGGGGTCAAACATGGCGAAGAGAACAGATTCTTGCAGGTTTTGTTATATACCAGCGTGCAGCACATGGTGCAGACCATCCCTGTCACAATGATCAGGAGCCACAGATTCCAGCCCGTCACTGCAGAGAGGAGCATTTGAAACACTGGTCACTCAAGGAGCTGCAAGTGTCCTCGTGCAGTAATGTTTCCTGAAACAGCCTGCTTCAGGCTGAACATACCTTGGTTTAAAGCAAGAGCAGGCGCATAAATTACAAGTCCAGTGCTGAGGAGCTGGAAGGGGGGGGAAGCCATGTGGTTACAGATTTACAGGCATATCCACAGAAGCCTTAGATTTATGTTTATTACTTCTTACTCACTGCCTGAATAATCATGAGAAATGTTGCGAGCAGACGGGTCAGTCTGTTAAAACGCAGCTCCAGGTACTTGGCAGACAAAACAGTTACTCACACGACAGCCAAATGCATTTGTTTAACACTCTGTAGCAGTGAAGGAGCATTTACTGTACAAATTTAAGATACCTGCACTGTAGCTCCATTTTATAAAAAAATATTGGATTAAACTGCACAATAATGTAGTTAAAATATTAACCAGTTTAACCACAGGCTCAATAAACCAATATCACCACTTAGAGAAACTTAAGTTATGCACATGAGAACACCTACCTGATAAGTGCTGGTGAGAGCCAGCCTGTAGAAGACTGGAAGGAAGACTTCAGATGTACACACCTGTGCCAAAAAATAGGCAATGCAAGTATAGCCTATGATGGCTCCATAGCAGTACACCTACAGACAGGAGAAGGGCTCAGTTTGCCAAAGTGGGAAGAAAGTAGCAAGTCTATGACAAACAATGACCCATATGCAGGTTTATGAAGTTTTAACAGCTCTCACAGTTGGGCTGATGACTTTGTTTGAGAAGCCTTGAAATATTAATGCGGTGCAACACTGAAGCCTTTTCACTGCTGCATTATCAAGTTCAGACAGTTTGAATCAATCCAATCCTGCCACATTACCTCGACCGGCAGGGACAGCGAGATGATGGACGACAGGATGCCGGCGGTGAGGGACAGCGAGACGGGCAGAGCGGTGAGTTTTCGGCCTCCGGTTAAAAACTCTCGAGGATTCGATTGGCTTCTTCCGATCCTGGCATAGTACAGGCCGATACCAGTCGACACCAGCAGCATCAACGCAAACACAACATAGTCTGCGATCTGTAGCTTAGCTGCAGGTGCGTCCTCATTCATTCTGTTACGAGTCAGATTAAAAAGCAACAAAAACCCAAAAAATAAATAACTAAAACGATGACCCAGAAAGGCCTTTACACACCACCACAAACCCTGTTCTCTATCCTGTCAAAGCACTTCAGCTTACATATTCCTTGAATATCAAGTCACCCAACTTTCACAGGTGAAGTTGATTAAGCACTGATTGGCACCAGGTGCATGCCCAGAGGGGGATTCCAGGAAGCAGGTTATGCTAACAACTCTGGCTTTGTTAACCCTGAAATGCAGAAACTCGGGTTTTCACTTCCATGAAGGGAGCTAACTTCAACTCAGAGTCAGTTACCGGGGTAACACACTCCGTGAACCTAACCAGAGGGGTATTCCAGAAAGCATGTTCAACAAACTGAGTTTCCAGAACAGTTGATCAGAGTCAGTTCAATCAACTCCGAGTATGAGCACCTTAAGTTAGCATGTGTGTGAGTGAGGAAAGAAAGCTATCATCAATGGAGTTCCGATATCAGGATTCACCATGGCAATGGGTAAATAAAAAGCAGGGCCTCCATTTTAATCTGATGGATGAGGGATCGGACGTGTCAGTGTGGAGCATGATGAGTCATTTTAATCAGCTTTACTCACTCAGTCATCATCACAGGCAGAATAAAAGTTTGTTATAAAAATATAATTTATTTTACAATGTTTGCTGTCATCATTTGCACAACTTGAATCTCCATCAGATGAAGCTGAATCTTAATTTACATTCTCACATTAATTTTACAAATTTTACATTTTAATTTTAAATCTCATTATTCAGCTGCAGCCTGACGGACAAACTGCAGGAGACAGAAACTGAAGATAAAATGTGGAGAAAAGCTCCGATTGAGTTTACTGACTGAGCTGTGAGTGACAGCAGAGCCGCAGGGGGCGGAGCTGAGCACAGGGGGCGGAGCTCACCTTCATTTTTTATTTAATAAAAAACAGTTTTTGCTACAGTTCAGGTTCAGGTTATGACCGTTTAATTTAAATAATTATTCAGCACAAACAGAATCTACTGATGTCACATTGTCAATTTAATGGAGAATTTCAGTGCAGTTTCACATTTAGCTGAGAACATGCAGCAGCCTCCACGTCTGCAATGAAGGTTAAGTTTTACCAATAAAGGCAAACACGTTAGAATAAATGTCTCAGATTTTTAGGTTTGAAATATTTCAGAACAGTTTTGGGAGGATGAGCCGTTTTAAGCCGTTTTAAAGAATGCAGTTCGTGTCGGGAAAATGAATCCATTATGAACAAATCCGGACTGGATGATCTGGGAAATGACTGGACTCTGAACTGGATCTGTACTTTATCTGAGGGGTATTCCAGGAAGCAGGTTATGCTAACAACTCCCTGAAATGAGGGAAACTCGGGTTTTCAGTTCCACAAAGGGAGCTAACTTCAACTCTGAGTCAGTTACCAGGGTAACAGACTCTGTGAACCTAACCTGGTCGCTGGCAGGTTTTATGACTATCTC
>VOQJ01040157.1:36964-49717 GCA_015052665.1 Apistogramma diplotaenia | reverse complement strand
ATTAGTTTGTTAAACTCTGCAGCTTTTTAGAGGCATTTTTCTTTACTTGTGTAAATTGTCAGATAAAAAAGGACCTTGTTTTTTTTTTTTGTGTGTTTTTTTTTAACAACAGAATAACAATATTCATTACTGATAATCCAACAGAGGACAGAAATAATTTAAAAAGGAAAGAAAAGAAACAGCACAATGATAAATGACTGAAAATACTGCATAGTACAAATGCCCCGTAGCTGTTTTTGTCTGTCCTGTTTTATACGGTACAGAGGGCCAGCAGGGACAGGCCGCAACGAGACAGACTCATCAGTTTTTCCTATGACCAAGGAAAAAGTTCGCCCAAGGAGATTCAAAAAACTCACTGCTGGCTGTTGCCTCAGGGGTAAAAGAAAGTCCGCAGCATTGTCCTGTCCTTTACGAATAAGCTCCGGATGGCAGCATCAAAATGCCACATGATCTTTGATCCCTGGAAAGAAAGAGAGGTGGCTGCTGGGAAAGGCAGTCCTGCTGGAATTGTGGGGGGGGGGGGCGTTATTCAGGTTCACTGCTATTTGTGGTCTTGTCCCACTCTATGCTCTCCTCACTGTGAGTGGGAGACGGGAGGGCCCCAGTGGCCCCCGCAGGGCGCATCCTCAGTCCTTGGAAGCGTCTGCACTCGGGGCAAATGCGGATGTGGCTGCAACCCTTCGCAACCAGGGCAGCCTCCTGCGCCAGTCTGTGGGAAAGGGGCTCGGGCAGTCCGGTGCCCCCGCACAGCTTGCCATTGCTGAGGCTGACGGCGGCAGCTCGCGCTCGACGTTCTTCCAGCGGTAAGGGCCGTGGCCGCAGCATCGACGCCGCCCGCCGGCGCCTCGCCTGCAGGCTCTCGCGACACAGAACGATCCCCTGGAGCTCCCGCAGCATCTCCTCGCACACTGACTGCTGCAAGCACACACACAGGAAGAAAAAAAGATAGGACAGAGGGGGATAAGAGGGGGGGAGAAAGAGAGAGAGGCCAGACAACTCACTGACTGACGGACTTCATCAGGACGGACAGAGTGACATCACAGACACATAAATACATTTATACATTTCATGGCTACGTTCATAATCAATAAACAGCACGGGCAACAGAGAAACGGCTGGTGTAGACTGAACAGCCAGCACTGAAAACAGCAACACATATATTACTTTTCACATATGCACACATGTAGCACACACATTTCACCCCTGGGACTGGTGATCGAGCGATCCGCTGGGTATGTACAAGGATGTAATCTCAAAGAGTGACAATCACAGGCAAAATACCACAGCTCAAGTGCAAGACGAGAGAAGCTCATCAACAATCCACACAAGCTGAGCACAAACACTGTACAGATGCACACCAGCATAAGTCCAAATGCACAAATATGAACAATACACACACGCACACACACACACACACATACAGGGGTTCACAAGTTAGAGTGAGACAACAAATCTGTGCGCTGCTCCAAAAGAAGAACTCACATGAGTAGGTTTTTGACTTTCTGAATGTTTATTGAGTTATAATCACAGTGCCAAATAGTATTCAAGTATCTGTTAAAGAAATCACATCAGAAATAACGATATCACCGCATGCACATTTTTCTCTGATTCCTCAAGCCATTTATTTTTTATTTTTTTGTGGTTACCAGCAAGGCCTCTCGTGAATATCACAGGAGAGCTGCTTCGCTAACGCTACACTGGTTCTGCTTCTGAGAACTTCTGGATGCTGGTGACACTAGATGAAGCTACATTAAAATTGTATTACAATAACACACATATTCAGTATGAGTTTCAGCATTTTAAACTTTCCCCCAGTGAAAAAAAAATGCATCTAGATTCCTTCTAAGCTAAGTAGAAATCATTAAAAATTCAGCTTCGGAGGGTATGATCGCTGTCCACTCTGACACATTAGGTGACACAATGCAGGCCTTTCTCCAGCCTAATGTGCTGATGCACTTTTAAATATTTGCATTATTGGCTGGTGATTGTGTTTCAGTACCAACATGAAACAACTTTTCAAGTCATAGCGTGGAACTTTTAGGGGCTCACCGTGTCACATCAACATGCGTTCACATGCCATTTCAGAATTACTTCGAATAACCAACACTGTGTGACAAAGTTGTACTGATTCTCGGTCCTGACATTTCCAGAAAATCTTCTTTTTGGTTTTTTTTTTTCTTTGCTGGCGCCCTCGCTTGAAGTCCATTATTAACACAAAGTTTTAGATTTAGTCCACTAGTGTCCATATTTCAACCGCTCACAGAGAGAATGGCATTCAGTATATATTAAATAAAAGGTCACTAGATTAAGGCTAAGATAAAGATTTGCAGCACCCTGTAGAAATGATGTCACTGAAACAAGATCCGTATATTCTATGTGATATGTGTATGGTGAGAATGGATACTCATCTGCTATGTTTAAAAAAATACAAGGTATTACTTTGGTTTGTGCTTATAACTTCCTGTCAAAGCGGCGCGCTGTGGAAAAGCCTAGCAGCTCCGCGAGGGGGAAGGTGCCAGGGAGGGGAGAGGGAGACAAAGCAGATGCAGGTTAGATAGCCCTCTCTCACCTCATTTCCCGGTGCCTGCCTTAACATCCAGACAAACTCCAGCACCGCCATGAAGATCGCCACCAGCAGGCCACACACCAGCACCACAAAGATGCCGCCGATGTTCTCCATACCGAGCCCTGGAGAGGAGCCGGGATCGGGAAGGATGAATGATAAGCATATTTTTTTTTTGTAGCTGATGATCAATCAAGGTGTGGATCAACTGCTGAGGCAAACCTTTAGCGCGATGGTCCTCCTCTTTTGGACACTTGCCACCGTCCCACCACTTCCTCTTTAGGATCTCCAAACGATTGTCCTCCTGCAGTTTGAGGATGGCCAGGTCGAACTCGTCACGGTACACCGACCCTGAAGGGAAGAGAAAAGCAAACGTGCAAAAAGTTGCTCCAATATATAAAAAAAAAAAAGACAATTTTCATGACGTCTCGTTCATCGCGCTGCGCTCATACAAAAAAAGAAAAAAGAAAAGAAGATTTCAAATCTAAGATTAAAGAGCTTACAATGATCTTCCAATGCTGTACAGGTCACAGCACCGTCATCCACTAAAAAGACGGCTTATCTATCCTTCAAACATCAAAGGAATGGAAATGAATCTTGTTTACTTTAAGGTGTGTTTGACTCAACCTGAGATCAAAGTGTAAATAAAATCGTGTGTTTATACTCGGAGCAGCGAGCGAGAGTCATACAGAAAGTGTTTCACATTTCACAGGAACAATATTTCAAATTCCCTCGCTCTTGTCCTCACTTCTCCCATCACAGCGTGGCAACAGCTGCTCTGTTAAAGTCTGAGGCATTAAGGCTCTCGTCGTTTCTCCCTTTTTGCATCATTTTGCCCCATGATAGCAGCTAATGGTTTGGCTTTGCTGAGGCTTTACTTTTTTATTCAACTCTTCGATGTGACGTTTATGGCGTATCCTCCAACTAATGCCTCTGCTCTCCATTCCCCTTCTTAGCTTCACTAAGAAGGGGAATGAATTATACAGCACATTTAAGTGAAACCATCAGCTCTGTCCTCTGTTGACTTCATTTTGCACTGGGCTTCCTTCCCCTCCTGCTCTTCTCCATTACACTGGCTTCTGTCTCTGCAACTGGCATCCATCAGACAGTTCAACACTTTCACTAAGTTTCCCTATTTCCTCATCCGTCACTTTCAAGTCTCCTCTGATTTTCCACACTCTGTTCTCCACTCACCCAACGGCATGCCGATACCGTAGCCCTTAGTGTCCAGCAGTCCCCCGATCTGAGTCAGGTTGCAGTTCCTCTGACGGTAGTACTCATTCATTGTGCTCTCCAGCAAGTAGGCGTAGTTAGAGTTGAGGACGCGGGCGATCCCCTCCTCTGTACTCTTCACAAACACGCTGGGCTGCTTTGATTGCATGAAGTTCCACATGCGCTGGTACGTCTGGTAGCGGGAGTTCTGCACAGTTCAGAGAGAAGAGATAAGATCAGAAGAAACAGGCACAGAGAGCCACAGACAGCTAACAAAAGCATCTCTGATTTTGCCGGGGTGGGGTGCTTTGTTTTACTTTGTTTGACCGATGGACTGTTAAATCGGAGCTTTTTCTTTTTCCCCTTTTTCTTTTTTCATTAGCACACCTCTTTCCCATTTGAGAAACTTCAGAACAGAAACTTCACTTAACATGTCCACCTGTCTCTTACTTTCTCTTAGCCTGTCTTCCCTGAGTTATTTAAGGTCCAGTGGACTTGAAAGCACCAAGGAATACAAGGCTAATATCTCTCTTCCCTTCGCCCGCTATCATCCTTCACTGTCTCTCTCCCCTCTAACACCCTCTTTTTCTGCTTCTCTGTGTCTTTCTCTTTTTCTCACTGAGGTCAAATCTCAAAAGATGAAAGAGGATAGTGTGGGACCCGGACAGTGCCCCATCTCCCCGAGGAGAGGGATATGCAATGGTTGTGGCAAAAAAAAAAAAAGAGACAGGAAACAGATAAAAACCTGTGGTTAGAAGAGAAAGACATAAAGGACGGGAGTGTGATGAAGAGGATAACTGATCACAGATGACCCATTGACTGCCACATGCTCCGAGGTGAGCCTGTGCTTAGATATGCACGCGTGACCGAAGATTTAGGTGAATAAACAATGTGCCACACGCAGTGATGTGTGCAAGCTCTAACCTGGAAGAACGTCATTGTGGATCCTCCGTGCATGGTGCCGTACTCTATCGCCGTCTGATCTGCCAGATCGTCTACTGACTCTATTGGTACCTCCATCCTCTGCACTGTTAGGAAGGCAGCCAGGTTGGCGGTGTAGGAGGAAATGATGATTAATGTGAAGGCCCACCTGTGTAGGAAAGGCAGCGGACAAGAACATATGTATTCACCTGCAAATGTATGTAAATGGGCAGGCTGACATATGAAGATAAATTATCTGGGTGGAGGCGTAGGAGGATTAAAATAACTTCGCACCTGAGAGGAGAAGACATGACAGGATGTTCAGCGGATGATATGGCGGATGGATTAATGGGTGGATAAAGTTTTAGCTGGAAAGGCAGACATGCACAAACGATGTCTCGTGTTCGCACGCGCGCAATGTCACCCTGGAAATCTGGAACTGAGCTTCAAGAACGTGTTACTGATGAATTGCGCACCGCGGTGGAGAAATATGCACATTGCATTGTGCCTCTGTAGCGAATACTAACCACACTCCGCTCACACAACGCGTGGACAGAGCTCTGGGAGCAATGGTGGAGCCTTGCTGCATGAAGCCTCCAACGGGGAACCAGAAGCTGTTGCCGAGCGAGTACTGGTTGATCAGCAGGCTACAGCGTCCCTTTAAACAAGGGTGGGGATTGTACCACTCATAAGGCGTCAGCCTGGGGGAGAAAGAGACATTTGTGTTAGACAGCAGAAACAGTCAACAGGGATATATAAAGCAAGAGTGGGAATGAAAGATTATGCATTCTGATAAGAGCAAAACTCAAGAGACAGTGAAGTGAGAGGAATGGAGATAGAAAGAGGAATGAAGGATGAGGAAAAAACAATTCAGTCAAGTGAGCACAAAGTCACCTTGGCTCTGCAGAGGGAGAACCAACCTGTGCTTCGCAGCCTGCTTAAACTGTGAGGATTCAGGCAGGGTAATTGGGGTGCTCTAATGTGGCTGTATGAATATACGTATATATGTGACAACTCCGTCATGCAGTGGGTCGAGCCAACAAGCTATGTGACTCATAACAAAGACAGAAGTTCCTTCTGAATCACAAATACAGTAATTACAAAAACATTTGACACATTTCCCACTTTGATCACGGGGATCACACCTTGAAAATTGAGTGCATATATATTTATCTCCAAAACTGCTCTGATCAAACCACCTCGCCCAACATTTCTAAATGATTTTCATATTACACCACTGACCACCCGCAGAGCTATCTTTAGAAACCTGGTATATTTGTAGATCTAGGTACTTTTAATTTGATTCTCTAAGGTGCTGCAGAATTCAATTTGCATTTTCTTGCATTAGAGTGTCTTCATTGCATAACAGTGTGACTTTTTTTTCCCCCCACTGCAAAGGAAATTGTGATTTTCAGCAGCAGATGTGGCAGTTCCATCCCTGACCAGCAGGTGGCAATGTGACGCTGGAGACCCACCGCCGGTAGGAGAACGTCTCTTTCTCTGTGATGTTGAAGATCAACCACAGAGGCTGAAGAGAAGCGAGAGAACAGGCACCTGTTTCCTCCTCCGTATATTGCTCAGAGAATTTTACTCTGTGTACCCGGTCCATTTGTTTGCCTCGTTCTTCGTCTCGCTCTTATCTGTACAGACTGTATTTTACAGTTGAGCTCCTTACCTGGCTACCAGAAAGAGAATGCAGCTGACAGCCAAGTAGGCCAGAAGCATGAAGAGCCAAACTCCCGGTGAGAAGGGATCCAGGAAGGAGAAGTAGCCTGGCCTACGTCCCTGAAAGACAACACGCACACAGTGACTAGTCTCCTCAGAGCGAGTAACCATTTGAACTAAAGGAGGAAACATTTCAAAATAAAGCTGTTTCCTTTTCCCCCAGCCCAATTTGGTCCGTGTTGACCAACATTGACTGTGTAATTTGGAGAAGATGGGAGAGGTGACTGTGACCGCAAATAAACGGATTTTCATGTGATAAGCATAGATTTTTTTTTCCCCCTGTCCTAAACTGATAGCACTTTAATTATATGAATCTCATTTGCATGTAAACATTCAGATCAGCAATGTATGAAAGCGCAAACTCAGTCTCCCATGAATTGTCAATAGACTGGCAAAGGGCCGTATGATAATACAACATCGCTGATAAGAGGTTTTATGTCCCAGATTCCAACACTGAGGAAAAAAAAAATTTTCTCACAACTTTCAGCAAACTGTGATTTATTATTAGATCCAGACATATGGAATACTCAGAGGTCACAAAGAATAAAAGTCAAAAAGCCACTGTTTCTACTCTCTACAACTGCATGCAGTAGAGAGGGAAAGGTCAAATAATCAGCTAAACCATTACAGCTACATTAAAGAGAAATTCATTTCCATGACCTATAGTTGACTTGCAGTATGACTGGGAGTGCGCAGTGTTCGCAGGGTGGGAGATTAATAGCTCTGGCTTGGGACAAAAAGGCTAGTTTTGCCGAAGCAGCTACGGGCTGTTGTATATAAATGTGCACTGGTAACCAGGAGATAACGTGGCTAAAATTGGGTTGGCAGCCAGTAGACCGATGGGAATAAAGGGGCTAATTCCTAATGTTTCATTATGCAACATTGCCCTCTAAGCGAAACCAGCTACTGGTGAACCCGAGTCAGAATGATTGCACCTGCTTGTTTATATGCATGTTTGTGCCTGCTCATATTTCATGCGCACACGTTAAGCTTACACCCCGCCTGACCGAATGTCAGCAGGGGAATATTAGCCATTTACACACAAGTGCACGTCCACCATCTGTTAATGACTATGAAATGGAGGTGGTTGTCAGGGCCAGCAGGATGCTCAGATAATGGAGGTGATCAAACAACCAACTGTCCAAGTGTTGCGATGAGAGGGACACATTTAGTCATGTAGAAATTCCTCTTTGTCCATTTCTGTGTCAAAGGCACCGCTGCGGAGGCCACCTGAACAAGCCCAAATCGCATTTATGCAAAAATACTCAATTAGGTATTCCTGCCAGACCTCCCGCATGCCAAAACACCGCAGTAATACATTTCTGAGGCCCTCCAAAATTAAATTTGAGGCAAAGAGGTTGAAATTATTTTGGTGGGCATTTGTTATGATAAACGGATCCCCATTCAGAGTTGTGCAGAGATGAAAATTCATTAATGCGTCTGTAATCACTTGCATATTAGCCTGACTGAGTAAAATAGGACTGGTGCAGAAAGCGGGAGAGGAGAGAGAGTTGCAGAATCATTTTTTTTTTTTAAAGCAAGATTCAAATCAGCCTGCCAGTCATAATGTATGTCAGTCTATCTATGGAGCCTAATTGCTTATGATGACGACGACGATGATGATGATGATGATGATGATGATAGCGGTCTGAAAATAGAACACTACAGTGCTGAAGCACACAATGGCGATTTCAGAGGTAGATTAACTGTTGTAAAGTGAACATCAGAACCAAGCTGCCTGTGGTTGGCACCGGCATTACTGGAATAACAGCAGTATGTGCTGACATGAGTCCTCCTGTTTGCTGGTCCAGTTTGATGCATGCTGAAGCAGCGCTTTGTGAACTGCTGGCCCTGCTTGTCCACATGTTAAGTTTTCACCAAGGTGCTATTATTAAGATGAAGACTGCTGCAGAGACATGGGATTCCAGTGCTAACAGATGGCGGAGAAGTGAAGGTGCAGGAGAGCAACTCAGAAAAATAAGAGACGGAGAGAAAGGTAGGAAGAGACAAAGACTGCGAGGACAACAGGAAAACAGTAGGTGTGCAGCTTAGAAAGCTTTGCTTTGGTGCTTTTATGTATTGGCTTTGACACGAAGGAACAAAAGCATTTTTTTAGGACTTGAAAACCGGAACAATCCATAGCTGGAGTAGACAAATTAGTGAGCACACACAGATTCAGATACAACTGCATGAATTGCTGCATGTAATGTTGTATGTGTGTGTACTTCTTCAAAAGACAAGACAGTTTCTCTAGAGTTTTTTTTCTGCATTAGAAAATGTTAGATCAAACTAAGCACTGGAAAGAGCAAGCTTAATGAAACTCTATTTCACGGCGATCTCGTGACGTGGAAAAACACGATGTCCGATCGCTCGACTGGAACTTCCCGCGGCTCTGCAGGGTTTTAACACCTTTCAGCTCGGTGCTTTCATTTTATTGTGGCAACTTTACTGTTTTTGGTTTGCTCTCACTGCGCTTAACTACCTCATTTCCGCTCCTGCTCCTGTTCTGATAAATACAATCTGCACTATAATAGCAGAACATTTATCAGCTAAGGAGACACATTTCACCCTGAGGAGTTGGTGGGGACCAAAAACAGGGTCAAAACAATGAATACTGGACTCACATTTGACAAATTGCTGGAAAGGGAAACCCAAGCGGATGCTAATGTTACTCCGGACCTGTCAGATGAGTAAATAGGCGGCTGCTTTCCAACATATTGGCTATACCACCTTTATGAAACGTGTAATATGCAAATGCTCGCTGTGCTGCCAAAAGAAATCAGTCGAGGAAGGCTCTATATTACTTTGCCACAAACTCCTGTGTGAACCACTAAACAAGTGCCTCATAGGGCAGAGTGGCTCGCCGCTTCCAGTGATGTAAGGAAATTAAAAAACAGTACATACACCCTTCACACTGATTTACCTCTGCTTCATTAATTTATTTCTAAATAACCTATGCATACAAATAGTGAATATATTTAGTATCTCAATATGTGACTCATACACTGACTTTGTCGATTAAAGAAACCACAAGCGCCTCCCTCCCTCCCTCTTTACGTTGTGATCTCATTTAGTTGGCCCACTCGCTCTTTATTTTGGAAGATGGGTCTGTGTGTGCATGACAGACTGTCAGCACCTATGTGTTTGTGTGTGTGTCTGTGTTTCAAATCTTGTCAGCAGCTGTCTAAGCTGTCAGTCATCCACAGCAGGGCAGATACAGTACGTGCTTGGGCAGCTGCACAGGGAGCACCCGCCACACTGACTGCTGGCTAAGGAAAGCACAGGATCTGTGGCTAATCCAATAGTTACTGTTAAATAGATGATATACACACACCGGATATTTTCTGTACACACCTCGCTAGTACTGGGTTGGACCCCTTTTTGCCTGCAGAGCTGCCTTAATTCTTCATGGCAGAGATTCAATAGATTTCTCACAGATTCTGACTTGATAGCATCACACAGTTGCTGGAGATCAGCTGCAGATCCAGGACATGAATGTCCTGTTCCATCACATCCCAAAGGTGCTCTATTGGATTGAGATGTGGTGACTGTGGAGGCCATTTGAGCACAGTGAACTCACTGTTGTGATTCAGCTTTGCTGTGGTGTTTAAACCATGCTCAGTTGGTACAAAAGGGCCCAAAGTGTGCCAAGAAAATATCTCCCACACCATTACACCAGCAGCAGTTGGAACTGCTGATACAAGTAAAGGGTATGTTTTCATGCTGTTTACACCATGTGAATATTGCAACAAAAACAGACCAGGCAACGTTTTTCCAAGTTTGTCCAGTTTTGGTGAGTCTGTGCAAATTGTAACCTCAATTTCCTGTTCTTAGCTGACAGGAGAGTCATCTTCTGCTGACGTAGCCTACTCTACCTGCTTCAAGGTTCAATGCGGTGTGCATTCAGAGATGGTCTTCTGCATATGTTGGTTGTAATGAGTCGTTATTTGAGTTACTGTCGCCTTCCTTGGATGCGATCTGACCATTCAAACCACACCTCATTCAAAGGCACCTTTCATCCTCATTTTGCTGCTTTCTTTGAACTTCAGCATATTGACCATGTCTATATGCATGCACTGAGCTGCTGCCACATGATTTGCTGATTAGATATTTGTTGACTAGGTCTCCGTGTTTCTCTGTGTCTCTACACATTTGCTGCCATATCTGAATTATTTTTATCAGAGTCAGGGGTATCATTTTATAGAGGTGTTATAACCACGTTAAGATGATAAATAAGGCATGAGGCAAATCGTAGGACGTAAAAGAATGCACTTGTGACACAGAGGGCAAAACATCCTTTAAAACCCGCTTTTATGAGTACATCTCAACAAATAAAATAGTGAAAAATTGCTGTAAAAATGGCTGTATGTCGCTTTTTCATCTCAACACACTCATTCTTTTTACCTTGCACTGCCCTTGTTCTCTCTCAACTTCCCACTGTCCCCCCACTTCCCCTCCCTCCATCTTTCCGGCTTCTCCCCCTCTCTGTTACTCTCGGGGGACTGCCTACATGCCAGGAGGGTGGCAAAAGAAGCTGCTGAGGTTATCCAGTCGAGGATTTCACCTAGTCATCTTTCCTCTTGGTATTCATACCACATTGTTGCCCCCTGAGGCTTCCTGCCTGAACACTGACTCACCGAAGGAGACTTCCCATTGTCATTTCAACTCTCACACTCGCCGCTCACTTTCATGCTCTCATTTCTCCATCTTCCCTCCTGCCCTTCTACATATTTCTTGCTTATTCTCTTTTATGTTGCCTTTCTTCCTGTCCCTCCCTGTGTCTCCCCATGTACTGTCTTTTTTTTCCTGGGCTCTTTGATAGTGTGTGCATTTCTAATTGTGTCAGAGCAGATGCTGTCAGTTGTTACGGCTGCAGGGGCAATCTGTGGAGAGCAGTTGATTTGGCAGAGGTCACAGGGTCGTATTCATAACAACATCCTGCTGCCTCTTGGGCTCACCAGGTTGTCTGGCTTTATGTCTGGGTGAGTTGCACAGAAGCATAAATGTACTTTATTTTATACTGGCTACGTGTGAAACTCATCTCACATAACTCAGAAACACTCACTCCCATTATTAGGATGCCTTTCAATATAACACAACAAAATGTACATTACTGTGCTCAAGTCTTGAGACACACCGATCACGCATACCATGATGTCCACTGACAGGAGAAGTGAATAACACTGATTATCTCTTCATCATGGCACCTGTTAGTGGGCGGGATATATTAGGGAGCAAGAGAACATTTTGTTCTCAAAGTTGTTGTGTTAGAAGCAGGAAAAACGGGTGAGCGTAAGGATTTGAGCCAATTTTGACTAGGTGACTAGATCAGAGCATCTCCAAAACTGGAGCTGGTCAGTATCCATCAAAAGTGGTCCAAGGAAAGGAACAGTGGTGAAGAGTCACGGGTGGCCAAGGCACACTGATGCCTGTGGGGAGCGACGGCTAGCACGTGCAGTCCAATCCAACAGATGAGCTACTTTAGCTCAAATTGCTGGAAAAGATAATGCTGGTTATGACAGAAAGGTGTCAGAATACACGGTGCATCGCAGTTTGCTGCGCACTGGGCTGCATAGCTGCAGACCACTCAGGGTGCCCATGCTGACCTACTGAAAGTGCCAAAAATGGGAACATTAGCATTAGAACTGGACCTTGGCCTGGTCTGATGAATCACATTTTCTTTAACATAACGTGGAAGGCTGTGTGTGTGTGTGTGTGAGTGTGTATGTGAGTGTGTGTGTGTGTGCTGCTTACCTGGGGCACACCTGGCACCGGGAAGAACAATGGGAAAAGGCAAGCCAGCAACGGCAGTGTGATGCTTTGGGCAATATTCTGTTGGGAAACCTTGGGGGACTGACAGTGTTCCACTGTGTTTTTCCTATTTAGGTCACGTTCAAGAGATCAGTGTGAGATCCGTGACATGGCACATTATCCCACGAGATGGGTACACTGTGGCCACAAAGGGATAGACCTGGTCAGCAGCAAAGCTCAGTTTGTACGAAGGGGCTTGAAGTGTGCCAAAAAAATACATATCTCCCACACCACCACACCACCAGCAGCTTGAAATTTTGATACAAGGCAGGATCGATCTATGCTTTCAGGTTGTTTACTTCAAATTTTGACTTTACCATATGAATGTTGCAGCAGATATCGAGACTCAGCAGACCAGGCAATGTTTTTCCAGTTTTCAGTTGTCCAGTTTTAGGTAACAATGTGAACTGTAGCCTCAGTTTCCTCTTGTTAGCTGACAGGAGTGGTGCCCAGTGTGGTCTTCTGCTGCTGTAGCCCATTCTGCTGCTCAGTTGTACAACAGCAGCAGTTTATTATGGAAA